>JAODAL010018887.1:0-73494 GCA_025379985.1 Phyllomedusa bahiana | reverse complement strand
TAAAAACCTAAAAAAAGGGGGGGGGGGGGGGGGGGGGGGGATACTGAAGGCTGTAACCGGGGCAGAGTACAGTACTGACAGGCTGTAACCTAGGGCAGAGCTGCAGATACTGACAGGCTGTAACCTAGGGCAGAGCTACAAATACTGACAGGCTGTAACCTAGGGCAGAGCTACAGATACTGACAGGCTGTAAACCTGGGCAGAGCTGCAGATATGACAAGGCTGTAACCTAGGGCGGGAGCGCAGATACGGACAGGCGTAACCTAGGGCAGAGCTGCAGCTACTGACAGGCTGTAACCTAGGGCAGAACTACAGATACTGACAGGCGTAACCTAGGACAGAGCTTACAGATACTGACGGGCTGAAACCCTAGGGCAGAGCTACAGATACTGACAGGCTGTAACCTAGGGCAGAGTTTACAGTTTACTGACAGGCTGTAACCTAGGACAGAGCTACAGATATGACAGGCTGTAACCTAGGGCAGAGCTGCAGATACTGACAGGCTGTAACCTAGGGCAGAGCTGCAGATACTGACAGGCTGTAACCTAGGGCAGAGCTGCAGATACTGACAGGCTGAAACCTAGGGCAGAGCTACAGATTACTGCCCGGCTTTTCCCTAGGGCAGAGCTATGCTGCAGATACTGACAGGCTGTAACCTAGGGCAGAGCTACAGCTACTGACAGGCTGTAACCTAGGACAGAGCTACAGCTACTGACAGGCTGTAACCTAGGGCAGAGCTACAGATACTGACAGGCTGTAACCTAGGGCAGAACTACAGATACTGACAGGCTGTAACCTAGGACAGAGCTATACTACAGCTACCGACAGGCTGTGACCTAGGGCAGAGCTACAGATACTGACAGGCTGTAACCTAGGGCAGAACTATTGTCCCTGTAATCTAGGGCAGGAGCAAAAGGGTATGTTCACACATCAGAGTTTTTCAAACGGAATAATCCAGCGTCTAATCTTTGGTAGAAATTCGAGTCGATACCTCCTATGTCTGCCAAGGATTTTTACATTGTAGAGACAGTATTTGTACATAAAAGGTACAAAATTTTAGACGTGAATTTGGCAAAGTTTTTGCCTCTGATTTTCCGTTTGCATGCCTTTATTTTCAAAAAGGCATTTTGGAGATCTTCTTGTAGCCTTTACCTTTAACAAGTCTGTCTGTAATTTCCTTTCTAATCTTCTGAGACAACTCTTTCTTCAGCTTCCTTTAGTCCATGTTCAGTATGGTACACACCATGATAACAAACAGCACAATGACTATTTTGCACCCTTCAAACAAGCAGACTGACTGATTACAAGTTTGAACACAACTGTGATGGTAATTACAGGCCACACCTTAATTTAACATGTCAATATAGTTAAAATTACTTTTAGTCTTTCCTAGCGGTACCATCATTTTGTCCAGGTCAATTAAATTTTTTATTTTTTTTATTATTATTTTTGGTTGAAATACAATTCAAACTCAAATGTTTGAAATCCAATCTGATTTTCTGTAAATTTATTTTTACTTCGGTCAGTTTCATGTTATTTTAGTGATCATTGTGGGCTTTTCTTTCTTTCTTTAATGGAAAGGTACCAACAATTTTGTCCATGTGTGGATGGATAGATAGATAAATAGATAGAGACAGACAGACAGACAGATAGATAGATAGATAGATAGATAGATAGATAGATAGATAGATAGATAGATAGATAGATAGGATAGCATAACGCTGCATAAGTTTTGCCAACATATTAGACCACGTCACATTGTACAGTTTCCTAACTACTATGTGTGGAGTATAAGTTATAACAAACATAAGAAACCTATTCACCACTTTCGGATCCTCTATGACAGAATTGCCCACCACCCATATAATGCAACACTTAGAGAATTTATTCATTCCAGACCTGTTCATAGTAAATCAATTATCCACATCACATCGTATGTCAGGACTGCTCCAGAGAAGTCAACCGGGGGGTAAGAAATCACAAATATCATGCAAATGGTGCCCTTACTGGCATTAAACCCAGGTCAGTAGCGCTGAAAGCAGCCGTGCAGCCGCAGCGCCCCTGGCTGATTTGCTAACAAGCATCAGCCCTTTGTAAGGGTTGACGCCTGGGACATTTCCGCCTTTATTTGCATACCCATGAGCCCTCCCGAGTGGCCTGTCCTGCCCTCCCGTAAGACGTGGAGAAGTTGCCTTTGACAAAGACCCGGCTCTTGGTTCCAAGTATCAAAGTTCCAGACTCATTAATCAATCCCTCATTGTTCGCCGGGCGCGCGGTGAAGTTCACTACTAATTCAGCGTACGCAAATTAATAGCTCTGAATGGTAATGAGCGTTTTTTTTCTTTGGAATCGCTGTTAATCACTTTGCAGTCTTGGGGACCTATGGCTCCTTTCGCTTTGTGATATTTAACTCGCTTAACATAATTACCTTTTCACATGCTAATCTGAAATCTCCTTCCACCAGCTGAGAAGCGAACACGATTTGCTGTCTTCCCCTTCCTAGGTTTACAGAAACACGTGCGGGGCATGGAAGACTGAAATCAAATCAAAATCGATGCCTGGTGACCTTTTGGCCATTGACTTAATTTACAGTAAGAAACACACAAGTTGTGTAGCGGTATTATACTGCAAGATAAACTGTGGCTAAGACTCAGGAGATGTCTATGACGGAGGGTCCGTTTGGAGCCGTAGGCGCAGATTCTGTCAAAAATTGTAAAAAAAAAATTGGTGTGTTATGACAGAAACCAGATGGACACCATTGTAGTCAATGCGGTCGGTCGGGCACCATTGAGGGTCTGTCATTTAAGGGATCCGGTGCTATCTGAGTGACAGACGTCCCAAACCGAACTATTGATGCAGATATGAACCACCATGTTATACCAGAGTATAATGTGTATTATGAAGAGAATGGAATCGCTTTGTTTCCCCAATAGTATAATGTTGTACCCAGGGCTGTGGAGTCGGAGTCGGTGCCTATTTTGCAGGAGTCGGAGTCGTCATAAAAGGGTCCGACTCCCAAACTATATAATGAGTTGGTCCAGTTAGTTGGATGCAAAGAGCAAGAGGAATTGGGTCCGGCCAGTGCTACTGCTCCCATATTTTCAGTCTTCTCACAAATTTCAGCAATTTTTCACCTGCTTTCAAAGAAGTAGAAGAGTTCAACCATTCATCAAAACTGACTGTGGCTGAGGCAATTCCTTTATATCCTGACATTGTTAGAGATGTTGCCCCTGTGGTCACCGCTTTGCCCCCAACCCAAGTTAGTGTAGAGAGGCCGTTCTCTAGCCTGGAAATAATGAGGTCAGATGTGAGGTCATGTATGCAGGATCTGATGGAGGCAATACTGTTTCTCAGAACAAATTCAGAGACTTCACAAATGTTCCTGCAGTTGTTTTCTAAAGTCATATCCAATAAATATATTTTACACTGACAAGCAAAAGGGTAACAATGTTTTGAACTTGTGACTTTCAGGCTCCATATCTCTCCATCCACTACAGCTTTGCACATGAGGCTCCTGCACTTTTATAGACAATCATCTTACCTATCTTAAACATAAATTTGACTTGCAAGTATTTAGCATCTGCTTAGTTCTGCAGATTCTTTCCTGTATCTGCATTGTTACTGTTTTGCTCCTAAAAATCAAAATATTTTTTATTATTTTGTAATACCACCTTTGGTTTTCAATACGGCCTGAATCCTTCTGGGCTCTGGATCAGATTCAAGCAGGTCTTGACTAAAATCTGATCCCAGGTCTCTTCTACACATTCCTAATGTTGATGCAGACTGGACTTGGATACAAATACAGCTTTTTCTTCAACTCTACCCACAAGTGTTGAAAAGATCAAAACATTGTTACCCTTTTGCTTATCAG
The DNA here is from genome assembly GCA_025379985.1 of Phyllomedusa bahiana. Taxonomy (NCBI): domain Eukaryota; kingdom Metazoa; phylum Chordata; class Amphibia; order Anura; family Hylidae; genus Phyllomedusa; species Phyllomedusa bahiana. The sequence continues at coordinate 69,623 of JAODAL010018887.1, read as the reverse complement.
TGTCTGTTCTACCTAAATAGCTTGATTATTGTATCATAAGATGATAAACAGCCTGATGTTACCATTGTACTACAGTAAAGTTATGACTCAAACATGCGCCATGTATGAGGGAGTCAGGAGTCGGGAGTCAGAGTTGGAGTTTTGGGAAATTGAGGAGTCGGAGTCGGGGCTTTGGCTTGCCGACTCCACAGCCCTGGTTGTACCGTGTTAGCCATAGAAAGTAGTAAAAGAGTGAAGTAATCAGGCGATACCTTTCAGAGGTAACTGAGTATATTTGATGGTGAGCTTTCGAGAGTACTAGCTCTCTTCATCTGACATGATGTTATACATCAAACTGAAAAGTCACAGATGTCTTATACACAAAAGACATGGACCTTCATAGGAACTTAGAATCTTTAAAAATAACAAAATGCGATATAAGCGGAGAAATCATTTACAACAGGTCAAGAAATCAACAATCTGGAAACTTGTGGGGCGTGACAGGAGGGATCAGTAATTCTTGCTCTTATCTGTTTGCTATCAGGTGTGATTTGTGACCCTTAGTTATGTTCACACGGTGTAATTGCGGGACGTATTTCGCCCCACAATTACGCCGTGTGTACGGGGGCGGGGCGGAGGGGCCGGCAGACATTCATTATTCTCGGCGCGTATATGCCGTATTGTCTGAGTGGGGAGAGGAGACGTAATCCATAGTGCTCTATGAGAACTGTGGATTACCGTAATGACTGGGACGTATTTCACCCCGTAATTCGCGCCGTATTGCGCGAAATACGGGGTGAAATACGTCCCATTTTAAGCCGTGTGAACATAGCCTTACAGTTCATACGTAGTGTGACATGAAACCGGAATAAATATTAAGTCCTAATAGTAGAGTTTTAAATTTTTGCATTAACTTATATTCCAATTCCTTTCTCTCCCACATTTGTTCCCCCAATACTCATCTTTGAGGATTCTACGCTTTTCTGGATACAATTTGGATGGAAGAGAGATAATTGTCTTCCAGCAGTTATATCACCCATTTCCTGTGACTTTGCCGGAGCTATTGAGAGTTCCTGGTGAGTTAGATACGAGACAGATGGATAATTTTATATTTTCTTTTCTTCTACACTTTTCCAATCCTGTAGATCAGACATTGTGATATTACTTTCTATGTTATATGTATTTGCAGTGACGCCTATACAAATCCAAAAAATTGTTAAAAATCCAACCAGCCAATGCTTTCATGCTGCTGGCCGTGGCCTTCTCCTGCCATTTGCTATGATCTACTGTATTTCATTGCAATTGTCATCATTACAAGCGCTCCTGTGTCTCACTGTCCTTACCCAGAATCCTGTGCTGCCGGTTAAGGTGCCCACTGCTTTGGAGATAATGTTCGAGGACAAATTGAAAATTCTTATCCGGCCCATATTTCATCAGTAAGCTGTAGGCACGTTACATCTCAGCAGAGCCGTGTGGTGACTGCATGTGCCTACATCACGCCAACCTGGCATACAGTGTGGCCTCTCCAGAGCTGGGTATAATTTTCAGGTTCTGAGCACTATTACACTATTTTATTACTGTCATAGAAACTTATGAAGAAAAGACAAGGACATTCAAAATCTCTCCGGTGCCGGGATTGCACCGAGGTCCAGAACACCAGTTTGCAGACGCTGTGCAGCATTACAAGAATCTGCAACACTGAAGACAAAAGGGACCTACTAGAGGAGATAGCAGGAGAGGCGTGATTAGAGGGGCACACAGTGGGCATGAACCGGAGTTGGATAGAAAATTAAGCAGCTTGAAATGTTCCCCTCACTCCGATTAGCTTAAAACATGTAGGAAAAGGTAAATAAAGACTATTGCCAACATCGCTGTTCTGATTTTGCTTCCTGAACAGGAAGTGGGAGCCTGAAGCTGTACAACCACTGACAGCCTGTAGAGGAAGTGGGAGCCTGAAACTGTAGAACCGCCCACAGTCTGAACAGGAAGTGGGAGCCTAAAGTTATAGAACCGCCCACAGCCTGAACAGGAAGTGGGAGCCTGAAGTTGTAGAACCGCCAACAGCCTGAACAGGAAACGGGAGCCAGAAGTTGTAGAACCGCCCACAGCCTGTAGAGGAAGTGGGAGCCAGAAGTTGTAGAACTGCCCTCAGCCTGTAGAGGAAGTGGGAGCCTGAAACTGTAGAACCACCCACAGCCTGAAGAGGAAGTGGGAGCCTGAAACTGTAGAATCGCCCACAGTCTGAACTGGAAGTGGGAGCCTGAAGTTGTAGAACCACCCACAGCCTGAAGAGGAAGTGGGAGCCTGAAGTTGTAGAACCGCCCACATCCTGAACAGGAAGTGGGAGCCTGAAGTTGTAGATCCGCCCACAGCTGAACGAAGGGGGGAGCCTGAAGCTGTACAACCACCCACGGCCTGAACAGGAAGTGAGAGCCTGAAGCTGTACAACCACCCACAGCCTGAACAGGAAGTGGGAGCCTGAAGTTGTAGAACCACCCACAGTCTGAACAGGAAGTGGGAGCCTGAAACTGGCCGTGAAGAGCAATCTCTGTGAAACAGCCATATGGGAAAACCTCTTTAACAGAAGGGGTGGAGAAGTTGTTATAGGCAACTGAAAGGTATAAAAGATATCTTTTGTATGTGATAAATAATGATACTTTCAGGAGCAACTGTCACCTCTTTCTAGTTATAGTGTTATTTTACACTAGATTTTCTTTGGAATATTTAATTGTATGATCTCCATTTTAAGTGCCCTGTGTTAGTCACTTTTAGGAAACTTTACAAAGGAGTTAGTGAGTGTAAGAGGTGCGTTTGTCTTCGACTGAATCTAAAGGTTGGTGCTTCATTGAGTTTCAACCAGTCGTGTTTGCGGTTGCTCAGGAGTACATAGGAGGTCACGTACTTGGGTACACAAAATTATATTCAGTAGAACAAGCTGCTAAAACATGTTTTAAAGAAATAAGTTTTCTTAGTCCTGTGCAATCATTAACTTTACAAAGCTAAAAATATGGAAATGTTTCCGTAGGTATAATAAAAACGCTGGTCGACACAGATGGCAAACAAAGCTTAAAACAAAATGAAAACAACCAGCAGTCGAATGCAAGTATTGCAAAAGATAAATGTCGAACCTACCAATAGATGACTGACAATGACAGGGGCACAGATGTAGATGGACTGATTAATGAATGGAATCCAGAAGCAAAACACCCAACAAGCTTTCCCTAAATCCGTCCCTAAAATCCTTCCTCGAACGCCGTCCCTAACACTAAGCCCCACTGGCAATATTCTATCCCTAAAGACATGGCCTTTGCTATACTGACCCTAAGCAAACAGCACAGAACTACCAAAGAGAACTCGAGAATAGAACAGACTGAAACCCGACACAAAGCAAACAAAGAACCAAGAAAACACAGGCTCTAGCTAACCTGATACATAAAACTAACAGGACCCAACCGGACTAGATAAGCAAGATACTAGAAACAGAAAGCAAGCAGATCACAAGAACCAAGCTCTCAGCTAACAGTATACTCTGCACCAGTTGCCAAGTGAAACTCAGCTTTATAGCGGGCTAGCAAATCAACTATTCACACTAGTGTTGGCAAATACCACGCTATGGAGCAGAGTCTAAGGAACTCCCTGGTTTTCAATGACGCAAGGCAGGATGGACATGGCTGTGGGGAACTTCCAGGTCGATACCCCTTACATCAGTGTTTCTCAACTCCAGTCCTCAAGACCCACCAACAGGCCAAGTTTTCAGGATTTCCTCAGTATTGCACAGGTGATGTAATTATTGTTACGTAATGGATGTCCAGCACGACCCAAAATTAATTTTTAAAAACAAAATTTATTATACAAAAACCTAAAACAGATACAAAAACTTACAATGCACTTGGTCAGATGGCTAGGAGTGGTGACCAGGGAGTCCGTAGGACAAAAACACTGACGCGTTTCGGGCTTAGTATGTAGCGCCCTTACTCATAGTGTTAATTACATGGATGTAATTATTGTCCATGCATTCTGTGGGAGATCCTGACACAGGTGATGTAATTATTGTCAGTGCATTCTGTGGGAGATCCTGAAAGCATGACCTGTTGGGGGGGTCTTGAGGACTGGAGTTGAGAAACACTGCCTTACATGGTCACTCGCGGTGACAGCCAAGGTGTCAACAAGCTCCCGAAGGAAAAGTGGAGGCGTAGCTGGAGACAATCAGATGGTCTGGGCAGGCAGCATTCTTGCGTGGTCAGAGGAGAGGCGTAAGATCAGGGCAGGCGGCAAACAGCAGAATAGTCAAAAATGTGGCAAGAGTTAGAATCAGGAATTATACAAGGAACATCGCAAACACAGCAAACACTGGCAAGGAACACCAAAAACTGGTAGACACCAGAGGGAGAAGGAGATAAAGCCTCAGGCGAACCGTGATAAGTCCATGGGAAAGCTCAGTGGTGCACACTGGCCCTTCAAACCTGATAAGACAAGCATGCACTTAAGGGGGCAGCAGAGAGCAGGAAGCAGCAGCAGAAGGCAGAACTTGGCGTCGGCAGGAAGGAGAGCATGGGACCCAGAGTGGAAGGGAAGACAGGTGAGACCGGCGCAGGGTCTGGGGAACGGTAGCATGGGTGCATCTGCAGTCCGATGCACAGACTGTGGCGCCATTTGTTCATCTATTAAGCAAGAGAAGATGAAATAGCAGGAGGATTTCTGCCATTAGCACCAATAGGTCCATTGTATGCGACAAATTTGTCCACCCCCCAAAAAAATAAAATAATTTAGCAGTTATCTGTGGTAGAAATTCAAGGGGATACTGTCAAATTTCTGCAGCAGATTTGAACTGTGTATGCGGCAGATTTGGCTGCAGTTTCGGATGTGAATTAGGTCTTAAAGGGGTCGTCTCGCTACAATGATTGGGTTTTAATTAAAAGATTTTTAAAAAACAAGCAGCTTTGCAATATATGTTCATTACAAATGTCCTACTGATTTTGAGTTATCCCTGGTAGTAGGAGTGCATCAGCTTCTCAAATCACTATAGCAGCCTACCTGTTGATTTTTATCTCACTGGCTGCCAGTGCTGGTGACTCATCAGCTTCTCAATACAGGTCAGAGCACAGAGCCCCTCCCGCACAGTATGTGATGCTTCTGTAGGGGAGGGGGAGGGCTCTACTCCCCATGTGTAGTTGTGCTGCCTGGATTAACCCTGTGTGTGCCTGCTCCTGCTCTCTATACAGATTGAGGAGCGCAGAGGTGAGGCTGATCTGTTGTCAGTAGGATGTGACAGCAGTGAAGTGTGATACTATAATCATGATGTGTCTGTGGAGCTCTGACTATACTAATAGAACAGATGAGGGGGGCCTGTGAACGGTTCATATCCCTCCCTGCTCTGCTGTATTAGTTACACATTGTGATTATAGTAACACACTTCACAGCTGCCCTGTGTCTGTTCTGACAGGGTTTGTTTGTTGTTGCTTGAGATGTCCGTGGAGATTTGTATGCTAAGCAGGGGCTATAGGAACCTTTACATCCCCCCTTGCTCTGCTATTAGCATACACAGCTTCACAGATCTCTGGCTCCATAGCCACGCATAGATCAGCCCTCTCCCTGCTGTCTCCTGACTCTGTGGAGAGGAGCAGCAAGAGCTCGGCCACAGCACAGTGCAGCTGATCAAGCAGTGAGCAGAAGATCTAGGCAGGCACACACAGGGTTAACTCTGGCAGCAAACCCCCCCCCCCCTCCTCCTGCAGTCAGAGGAGGAGAGCTGTCTGTGTGCTGAGGGGCGGGGGGAAGCGGGAAGGAGAACAGGCAGACAAGAAGCACGCCCCTGAATTCAAAAATCCTATGGTGCCAGACACACTGAGGTAGGCTGAAATCCTGTAGTGAGACAACTCCTTTAATTAATGTGCATCCTGTCTACCCAACGCTGTCGCCGTGCAGGATCTGCATATAAAAATCCACATCAATAAAGGACGTCACACAAATGTTTTGGACTTGTCACTTATTGCTCCAGACCCCGTCAGATAGGATTCCCATTACATAGAATTGAATGCAGTTTAAAGTGAATCTATTTTAGAATCGTGTGAATGGTCCTTATTATTATTTAAAATACCATTATTTCAGGGACACACAACATAAACACATCCGAGATGGAACCTGGATTAGAATATTTGCCTTAGGGATGTTACAAAAAAGTTTAGCGGTTTTACATTTGATGCTTGAAGATCACAATCATTGCACCGCTTGTAGTGGGTGGTCCCACAGATTGCACTAATATATGAGGGTGTATATGATGTGTTATATATGGTGACTTGGCACTTTGGTTAGGTGCAGGAACACTTTAAGGTGAAGAAGCATGGATAAGCCTGCAGCCAATCAGTGGGAGGCGAGTTGCAGGTTACACAGTTGTAAGGGGAGTTTACTATGTGCTTAGGGTCAGTCATGAAAATAGAGTTAGTTGTGTTCACCTCTTGCAGTAGTTATCAGTTCTTTAAGCAATGGGGTCATTTGGCCACAAGCCGGCTGTGGACCAAGAGTAGGCTGTCCACTGTTATCTGGATAAGAGAGTCCTGACAGAGGAGGAGAGAAAATGTGGAGAGAAAGGCAGATGGAAGAGAGAAAGAAGAGAGAATAAGCACAGTGAGAAGAGGGACAAAACGGAGAACTGTCTGAGAGAAGACAATACAAGTTGAGAGCGGAGAATAGTGAGGTCCAATCAATTCAAAGAGAGCAAGATAACTACCTGAAACTAAAAAAAACTAAAGAACATTAATGCGTACGTAGCCATGTAAAATTCTGGGTCCTGGCTGGTGGCGGCTCCGGGGTCAGAGATGGGGTCTCCACTGGAGCAGGTTGGTTCTTGCCTTGTGGGTTTCAGGGCATTCACCAGTGGGGAGGCTGGGCTTAAAATCCTTGTCTCCCTCCGTTCACCCACATTTTACCCACCCTTGGTTGAACTTGATGGACACATGTCTTTTTTTCAACCGTACTAACTATGTAACCTTGTGCATGACCACTAACCTTCAAGACAGCAAGTAGCCTATGTGGAGGATCACTGCCCTGGAGCTAATGCCTAGAGAGGGAGAGGCCACTGAGACCTCAAGTTGAGAGTAAAGCAGACCTGTCCAGATTGTCTCAAGAGATGTGTACCAAGGAGAACAAATCGCCCCTGGAGCATGGTCGCTGACCTGAAGTCTAGAGGGAAAAAAGACTGCTGCGAGCGTGTGTGAGAAACTGCCAGGAGAGCAAATGTTACTTGTGCTTGTGAATTATCGTTTACCTGTCCAGTGTAACGTGCTGCAAGTTTGGCGTCGTAAGCAAAGTCTGCAAGACCCAAGCTGAGAAGTCTCTGTGTTTGATTCCTCTGCGACAGTGCACTAAACCTCCCAGCAAGCCCATACTGGTAGGCCTGACGTCCACGCACACGGGGCACCTGGCCAGCACCTTACATGCCAATTGTAACAGCTGGGCAATGGGTATCTAGCAAAGATATCAGCAGAGGGTGGAGTTGAGAGTGAATTAGATAGTAACAGGAAGGATCAGACTCCTTCACTGGGCCGGGTGGAAATTTTGACTGCATTGAAATTGCCTTATTCAACACTGTCCATCTCTGACATTACCTTTTTGTATTTGGACAATTGTGGTTTATGGAGGAGGTTGATTGCCATTACCACCCTGGTGAGCTCAATGAGGTGACCTGCTCTATAACCTGTCATGTCAGAAAGCCTCTCTTTTGATAAATCTGTCTTTTATCTTCTAGCAAAATGGAAAAGCTCGGACTCCCCAAGGTGCACGCAGGGAAGTCTGTAGAGTCAGGCTGAGATGTGTAAAGCCACTTTAATTATAATTGCTCACTTTCTATAATGTGTGAGCTGCAGACAGGTGTCACCATAGACTTCACAGGGAAGTGTCTTCTGAGATAATGACTGTCCTCCTACTGTCAGACACAATAAGGATACCATTTTATTTCTGATATCAGAGATAATGCTGCACCTGTTGCTTTCCTCATCTAGATTTTCTCACTGAAACAGAAGTGGCATCAGCCTAGAGATGGTCTTCACTATTAAGATAGCATTGGTTTTGTAACCTTATTATAGAATGAAAATAGCCATAATGTCTAAAAAACACAGATGTAGCAGAATTTAACAGTTTTCCACCTTTAGCTTTAGAACATGTAGGCAAAGGTAAAGACTATTACCGAATACAGTGCTGTTCTGATTTTGCTTTATTTCAGAGCTAGAGCGGTTATCTCCTGCTTGTGTACACAAACTTCCCTAGGTTACCGACCACCTCTTTGTGCAGTGGTTGGGATGGTGATGTCACTCCCTGCTGTGTCTCATCAGCAGCACAGGAACTTATTAATGTGTTTTACTGACAAGCTTTAACCCTTAAGAGCTCTGTAGCTTTGTGCCCTACTGTTTAGATCCCTCAAACAGGCTCTGGTAGGAATAGCAGCTGATAAGCCAATCACTGCTGTATACCCACCCACAGCTTGAAGATGAAGTCAGAGCCTGAAACTGTAGATCCACCCACAGGCTGAACAGGAAGCAGGAGCCTGAAGCTGTAGACCCATCCACAGCCTGAACAGGAAGCGAGAGCCTGAAGCTGTAGACCCACCCACAGCCTGAACAGGAAGCGAGAGCCTGAAGCTGTAGAACTACCCACAGCCTGAACAGGAAGCGAGAGCCTGAAGCTGTGGAACCGCCCACATCCTGAACAGGAAAGGGGAGCCTGAAGCTGTAGAACCGCCCACAGCCTGAACAGGAAGCGGGAGCCTGAAGCTGCCGAACCGCCCACAGCCTGAACAGGAAGCGAGAGCCTGAAGCTGTAGAACCATCCACAGCCTGAACAGGAAGCGAGAGCCTGAAGCTGTAGAATCATCCACAGCCTGACCAAGAAGTGGGAGCCTGAAGCTGTAGAACCATCCACAGCCTGAACAGGAAGCGAGAGCCTGAAGCTGTAGAACCATCCACAGCCAGAACAGGAAGCGAGAGCCTGTAGTTGTAGACACATCCACAGCCTGAACAGAAAGCGGGAGTCTGAAGCTGTAGACCCATCCACAGCCTGAAAAGGAAGCGAGAGCCTGAAGCTGTAGACCCAACCACAGCCTAAACAGGAAGCGAGAGCCTGAAGCAGTAGAACCATCCACAGCCAGAACAGGAAGCGAAAGCCTGTAGCTTCAGAACCCTCCCCAGCCTGACCAGGAAGTGAGTGCCTGTAGCTGTATAACCATCCACAGCCTGAACAGGAAGCGAGAGCCTGAAGCTGTAGAATCCACCCACAGCCTGAACAGGAAGCGAGAGCCTGAAGCTGTAGAACCACCCACAGCCTGAACAGGAAGCGAGAGCCTGAAGCTGTAGAACCACCCACAGCCTGAACAGGAAGCGAGAGCCTGAAGCTGTAGAACCCCCCACAGCCTGAACAGGAAGCCAGAGCCTGAAGCTGTAGAACCGCCCACAGCCTGAACAGGAAGCCAGAGCCTGAAGCTGTAGAACCGCCCACAGCCTGAACAGGAAGCCAGAGCCTGAAGCTGTAGAACCGCCCACAGCCTGAACAGGAAGCGAGAGCCTGAAGCTGTAGAACCTTCCACATCCTGAACAGGAATCGAGAGCCTGAAGCTGTAGAATCATCCACAGCCTGAACATGAAGTGGGAGCCTGAAGCTGTAGAACCGCCCACAGCCTGAACAGGAAGCCAGAGCCTGAAGCTGTAGAACTGCCCACAGCCTGAACAGGAAGCCAGAGCCTGAAGCTGTAGAATCACCCACAGCCTGAACAGGAAGCCAGAGCCTGAAGCTGTAGAATCACCCACAGCCTGAACAGGAAGCCAGAGCCTGAAGCTGTAGAACACCCACAGCCTGAACAGGAAGCGAGAGCCTGAAGCTGTAGAATCATCCACAGCCTGACCAAGAAGTGGGAGCCTGAAGCTGTAGAACCATCCACAGCCTGAACAGGAAAGCGAGAGCCTGAAGCTGTAGAACCATCCACAGCCTAACAGGAAGCGAGAGCCTGTAGTTAGTAGACACATCCACAGCCTGAACAGAAAGCGGGAGTCTGAAAGCTGTAGACCCATCCACAGCCTGAAAAGGAAGCGAGAGCCTGAAGCTGTAGACCCATCCACAGCCTAAACAGGAAGCGAGAGCCTGAAGCTGTAGAACCATCCACAGCCTGAACAGGAAGCAAAACCCCTGAAGCTACAGAACCATCCACAGCCTGAACAGGAAGGGAGAGCCTGAAGCTGTAGACCCATCCACAGCCTGAACAGGAAGCGAGAGCCTGAAGCTGTAGAATCCACCCACAGCATGAACAGGAAGCGAGAGCCTGAAGCTGTAGAACCACCCACAGCCTGAACAGGAAGCGAGAGCCTGAAGCTGTAGAACCCCCCACAGACTGACCAGGAAGCGAGAGCCTGAAGCTGTAGAACCCCCCACAGCCGGAACGGGAAGCCAGAGCCTGAAGCTGTAAAACACCCCCACACCCTGAACGGGAACGAGAGCCTGAAGCTGTAGAACCGCCCACAGCCTGAACAGGAAGCCAGAGCCTGAAGCTGTAGAACCGCCCACAGCCTGAACAGGAAGCGAGAGCCTGAAGCTGTAGTTCTGCCGACAGGCTGACGAGGAAGCGAGAGCCTGAAGCTGTAGAACCATCCACAGGCTGAACAGGAAGCGAGAGCCTGAAGCTGTAGAACCATCCACAGGCTGAACTGGAAGCGAGAGCCTGAAGCTGTAGAACCGTCCACAGCTTGAACAGGAAGTGGGAGCCTTAAAGGGAATGTGTCATCAAAAATGACTTATTGTTTAAACTCATGTTTTTATGTTAAACACATTTTTTAAGAACTTTTGATTATATATATTTTTTTATTTGTCATATCACTTTCAATATTTTTTAATAATTCTTAAGTCCTGCAGTTTTCACTTTGGCCACTAAGCCTAATAATAGTCTGACACTTACTGTTCTGTAGAGAGAGATTTTCAGTAGTCTGCTCATTATCAGTATAAACAGGGTTAGAATGAAAGGTGACACCAATACGTATAGATAACACAGGATCCACCAGTCACAGTTCACCCTCTCCTCCTCCCTGCACAGTGATTTCTTCCCAGGTCACAGAACATGACTAGAAAACTCTCCTATAGAACTCAATGGGACTAAGTCAGTCATAAGGTTCCTATGTGCATGAAACTGCTGTAAAGTATCTCTCTGACTGCTGTTAAAGCAGTGCAAGCAAGGCCTAGTGGACAAAGTGAAAACTGCAGGACTTAAGAATTATTAAAAAATATTGAAAGTGATATGGAAAATAAAAAAAAAACCAAAAATTCCTAAAAGATGTGTTTAACATAAAAAACGGCACTTAAGCTTTGGTGACACATTCCCTTTAAACTGGCTGTTAAAAGCAGGCTCTGTGAAACAGCATAGTATGAACACTCTTTTAAAGGAGTTATGCCACTTCCAAAATCCTCAGAACGGGGAAAGCGCTCCCCAATTCAGGACTATGGGAGTTGCGAATATACCAGAGGACACTTGCTCGGCTATATTCAGAACTGCCATAGAAATAAACAGGGAGAACTATGCAAGTGTGGTCATCTCCCCACTCTCTGAGAATAACTGCGAGCGAGCTAAAAACTGGCCCTAGAAGGGATTTTGTGAAGCAGCAAAACCCCTTCAACTTGGCCGTGATATCACTGCTCTTCATTTTATTTGATCCTAGATCACAACAAGAGCCACAAAAATCACTGAAAAACTTGTGATAATGTTGTTTGCCATGATAGCATGGTGCGTTATTTGTCAAGTTTAGCTTTGCTACAGCTCTAAAAATAAAAAAAAATAAAATAGAATAATAATAATAGCAGCTATAGATCTAATCCAATATGTATTGGTTGTAAGACTGTTGATGGTGATGGGATTATCTTGCATCAGATTGTCCTGACTGCTATTCTTATGAGTCTCATGTTATTCCCATCTTTTATGTTACATTCCCAGTAGATCCAGTGACGTTCAGTGCAGATTTATTACATTTCCATTTGATCCAGCATTGTTTAGATAAAACTTTTCTGTGGCCATTTGGATCTCAAAGGTTTCAGTAGACAATCTGCCACTCTGTGTCTCGAGAACTACTACATCTCATTTATTTCAGTTCGAGTATAACTAGACTTAATCTATTCCTGTGGGATCCAGAAAGGTCTACATTAATTGTTTGTAGCCCCTTTAAATACTGAAGGGCTCAGTGGCAATTTATTATAGTCTCAAGAGATTCTTGGCTCTTCCACGTGATCCTATAGAAGTCTGTGTAAACTTATTATAGTCTCAGGACAAAACAATGCAAATGATCATTGGAAATCTACTGTAGAATTCTTATCCTTCCAGACAAATGAATAAGTATCCACAAACTGCAAATTCTTTGGACCCGGCAGAGTTTTAAAAACTCTAAAAAGAGATCCACAGAAATCCAAAACTGATTCAAAGCTTACCTCAAATTATACTACACCTGTTCTTAAACCAATAGTACAAGTTACTAAAACCAACAAGTACGTCAAGTTACTAACCTTGACCTACAAAGCTCTCCATAACCTCTCCCCTCCATACACCTCTGCTCTAATCTCCAGATACCTCCGCTCACACAATCTCCGCTCCTCACAGGGCCTTCTCCTCTGCTCTCCCCTTATCAGCTCCTCACACAACTGTCTCCAAGACTTCTCCCGTGCTTCACCCACACTCTGGAACTCACTGCCAGAGCACATCAGACTCTCCTCCACTTTCACCAGCTTCAAAAGCAATCTGAAAACCGTTCTCTTCAGGATAGCTTATAACCTATAATAACCCCACCACCAGCACACCTTCTGGTAGATTGTAAGCCTTCACGGGCAGGGTCCTCCTTCCTCTCTGAATCAGTTGCTAGTCATTTATCATCACCATTGTATTTGTTCAACATTTGTATGTATGTATGTAACCCCATTCCCCTCCCCCTTTGAATGTACAGTGCCCTGGGATCAATGGCGCTCTAAAATAAATAATAATAATACAAGAAGCAATAAGAAACTTTGTAATTTATCATTGTAATAAATTGCTAAGTGAATCCATCTTGCAGGAGACAAGGTTCCTGCTTAACAGAGAGATCAGGTAACAGCTGCCCATAGAGTCTATGGAGAGGGGAGGGTAAAGAAATAAAAAGTGATAAAAGGAGACTATCATACCCCCAAGTACCAGCTTGAAGGTCATTAGACAACACTAAGGAGAAGTGTAGCTGTTAGTCCAACACTGAGCTATAGATAAAACACTTAGGGGGTTGTGTGACATCCTCGGGGGGATGGCGGTCTCGGGTAGAGCCTCCTTCCAATATTTGCAACTGTCTCACTTCTTCTCTAGAATTAAGTCTACCATCAACCTGACTAGGCCTCTTACAGCTTTTGAGAATGCGGTGGTGTCTTCGACAAGTTCGAGACACTCTCTGTCATTTATGTACAAATTGTTGCTCTCTGATCGCTTTAGGTCTCTTCCCCCTTTTTGTCAGCGATGGGAAAATGAATTGGGCCTCTCTTTTTCTACTGCTCAGTGGGAACGCTGTTTCCAGCTCACCCATCGAGCGATGTTAGCCTCAAAGCACCAGGAGACCTGTTATAAGATTTTATCACGCTGGTACAGAGTTCCCGCAGTCTTGCATAAAATGTTCCCAGCAACCTCTGCTGTTTGCTGGAGGTGTGGAAAAGGAGAGGGAACCATGTCCCACGTTTGGTGGGGGTGTCCCCTACTTAGAGGCTTCTGGACCTCTGTGCTAGAGGTGATTGAGGCGGCAACGGGCATTCTGATCCCTGACTCGCCAGAGGCCTTGTTACTTTTCATGTTCCCCATGCAGGTTAGTAGATTTAAGAAATCCCTTCTGAAGCATCTATTACAGGCTGCCAAAACTATAATCCCAAGGAAATGGAAGTCACCTGTACCCCCAACCTTGGAAGATTGGTTTGCAGAAATTAGTGCGGTTCAGAGAATGGAAGAATTGATAGCCCAAACTCCTGAGCAGACATATAAATTTACTAGGACCTTGTCTAGCTGGTCCCTTTTCAAAAATTCCCCACTTTATTTTTCAATCACCTGTTAGTGTGGGATTGGCTGTGGGCAGTTTGGGTGCTACTCTTTCCTCTACATTGGGCTTCCCCGTTATTCCTTCGTTTTTCCTTATTCCCATCCTCCCTCCCCCCGTTTTTCTTTGTTTTTTGTGTGTGTGTCCCTCTTTCCTATCTGTTTTGTGAGATTACCTATTGTTGTATGGATGTTTTGTCCTCTCTGTTGTGTTGGTGTGGGTTTTTTTTTTTTTCTTCTCTTTCTTTTGGGTATATGGGTGCTTACAGCACCAGTCTTTTGTTTATTGCTACTAGTTTGTAGAACATATTCATTTCTGCATGTCTCTTGGCAGTTATCAGGAATGTGATGTGTCTTGGTATGCATATCAGATGTCTTAGTGATTGGTATCCTTTTCTATTGCCAACGCAGTTCTTGCTTTGTTATGATACGATCTTAACATGTTGCTTACTGTGAGTTTATGTTCATCGACATATTCTGTTCAATAAAACCTCTTCGAGTTTGAAAAAAACACTTAGGGGGACATTAATTAAAACTGTCTAGGTCTAAGACTGTCCTTGTTGCCCATAGGAGCCAATCACAGCTCCCCTTTCATTTTTTCAGAGCACTATATGAAATAAAAGGGGCGCTCTGGTTGCTATTGGCAACAAGGAAAGTCTTACACCTAAACAGTTTTCATACATATGGCCCTTAGGCTATGTTCACACGGCTTAATTGCGGGACGTAATTACGCCGTGTGGGGCGGGGCGGGGGAGCGAGCGGGGGGCCGGCACTTCGCCGGCCCATAGACAATCACTGCTAGCGGCGCGTATACGCCGCTAGAAAGTGACATGTCAATTATCTCCGCCGGGCGGGGAGAGGAGACGTAATCCATAGTTCTCTATGAGAACTGTGAATTACCGTAATGAATGGGCCGTTTTCGGCCCGTAATTGGCGCACTTCGGCGCGTAATTACAGACCGAAATACGGCCCATTTTAAGCCGTGTGAACATGGCCTTACTGTACATCTAGCACGATCTGTGTGTTTCTCACTGCCTCTCCTACTCCTGTTCAATCTCAGTAGACTTCTATGGGCAGCAGTAACCCCATATCTTGGTGAAGCAGGAACCTCTTCTTCTCTGCAAGACAGATTCGCTCTCTGAGAAACCAGAAGCAGAGAGAAGAGGAGGCTGATAAAAAGATAAGGAAGCTTTTTTCTGTAATAAGATATATTAAAATGCTTCTTCGTTTTACTTGCATTGTTGTTTTTTGGCGGAAATTTGCATTATAATCTGAGAGTTGCTTTAGAATAGGATTTATGAGGAGTAAAGATGAAGATAGAGGAAAATTAGAAGTTCTCAATTGTTCAATAAAAGACTAATGAGCAACCGTTCGACTTCTCTTGTGCCTACTTTTCTGATCTATTCCTGTAGTCAGACAACAGATATAATATCTAATGGGAAGGTTCAGGCATGATGTTCCATCTACTGATCAACAAGGATAAGACTCGGCAGGGAGCGGTACAGCAGAAATATCAGCGCAACGTAAACACGTTCTAGGAGTACGAAACCCTCATCACTTCTTTACAACAACAGATCTGTTTTGTTCAGTGCTTCTAAAGGAACAATGTGTATCTATCTGCGCCGAACGTCAGGTACAAGAGCTGTTCCTAAGAAAGTCGAGATGTCTGCGAATCCCAGGGGGAGAGAACGTAAGAATCTATTCAGCTATCGCTCTTCTTGTCAACTCTTTACTTGCACAGAATGAAGAGTACCATGTTTAATGAAAACGCTCAACCCGGATGAAGTGAAATATGCTAAAATATGGGCTATATGTTTACAATGGAAGTGAATGGCAAAGAGTTGGGGTATGTTCACATGGCGTACTGCCGCATGTACTGTACGTGCCGTAGTACGCTGTGTGTTTTGGAAGTACGCGCTCTTCAGCGCGTACTTCCAAGCACAGGGGGGCCGCCGGCCCCATTCACTACTATTATCAGCGGTGCGTAAGCGCTGTGAAGAAGTGACCTGTCACTTCTCTCCCCCGGCATATAATACGATTGTATTGTACAGCGGGGGAGACGAGACGTAATTCATTCTCTACGAGAGCTATGAATTACCGTAATTGCGGCACGCATTTCGGCCATATTAAAGCGCAAATACGCGGCGAAATGTGCGCCGAAATTACACCGTGTGAACATACCCTTAGTTACACTGTGCTTTCTTTTTATGAGCAATGTAAAGGGCGTTTAATATATGCGGATATCGGTTTTATTTTAACTTCAATCCCTACTCCTATGATTCATTTGGGGTTCCAAGAGACCGAGACTTAAACAACAATACCTCTACCTGCAAAAGCAGTTTGGTGGCCTAGCTGTTCCTAATTTGATGCTCTATAATTTAGCTTCAATTTTGGAACCTGTATTGCACCTCTGGACCTCTTCCTCCTCTCACCACTGGGCTCATATTGAAAACAACTCTGTATCCCCGGGCTCTATTAAAGACCAGCGGATAGCAATGTTACAGGGATTCCCCCCCTACCAATTAGCCATTCCAGTTTTCTCACGACCCAGCACTTGATCCCTGTATGGCACCGTTATGTTGCAAATACTCAAGCGGTTGTAATCAATAAAAACAACTGCCCCCTGTCCATCCTCTATGGTACTGCTATCCCAGTGCTTCTCGAACAATGGATTGCCAAAGGGATTTGGGTGATTGGGGATCTGTATTCAGACGGTGCCTTTAGATCCTTTGAAGATCTTTCTCAGGCCTACGAAATCTCCAGAACCCAGTTCTTTATGTATCTCCAGGTTCGACATGCCGTACAATCCATTCCCCAACCTCCTGCAACATGGACAAAAACTCCGTTTTATAATTTTCTCTTATCTCCTGGTAGACAGATTAGAAGTCTCTCAGCAGCTTACTCCACCCTATCCCAGCATAATTCTAATGCTAAACTTGAATACATTCTCAAGTGGGAATCGGAATTATCCAGGTCATTTGAGGCAGAAGCCTGGTGGTTAGCGGCAACATCAGTGTCCAAACACTCTAATTGTATCAACCATATGGAGCTGTCCAGAAAAATGCACTTCAGTTGGTATCTTACCCCTACCAGAACGGCGCACATGTTCCCTGGCGCATCTAGAATGTGCTGGAGAGGATGTGGCTCAGCGGGCTCCCTACTACACATGTGGTGGTCATGCCCCATAGCTAAAACAATCTGGTCTGAAACTGAGAGACTCATTCAGGAACTATATCATTCTCGATTTGTGCTCTCTCACTAACTGGCCTTGCTAGATATCTCTATTGGGGACATCCCCCCAACACATCAAACAGTGATTCAACATATCCTCATAGCGGCGCGTCTCACAATAGCCCGCCATCTACCTCCCCTCTCCACTTTAGCGAAGTTATCAACAGGGTCAATTCCCAATTTCATAATGAGACTTGTTTGATCATCCCTCCCCATCTGATTGCTAAGAGGAAAGACAAATGGAGAGTCTGGTCAGACTCACCTTCCTATATATAATTTAAGGGGTTTGCCGCACGACTGGTCTCAGAGTTCCCCATCTTCTTCTCACAAAATAGCTATTTTCCACCTGGTCTAATTACTACAATCTTTGGATGGTTTCTATATATTTACTTCTATTCACATTAGTATGCTGCAAACTCCTACATTGAAAATGTTCATGGCATATTGGTTATGGTTGGTTTTGATTTCTGTGTGTAACTCTGTTCTGGTTACTCTTGACTTTGGTCAATGTGTTAAAGGGGTTGTCTCACTATGAAGATCATAGTTGAAAATGTGTGGACCAAAAATCTAAGGATGTACGTCCTTGGTTACTATTGGCAAAGTGCTACAGTTTTAGAGAACGGGCTGGTTTACATGTGCTTAGCAACGGTGTTTGTTTACTGGTCAGGGAAGCATTCTGTCCTGCCCAGGTCGTGCACATGCAAAGGAAAGGCAGTGAAGAGGAGGGGCAGGGATGTGTGTATTGGCAGGCAAGGAGGAGAAGCAGTGAGAGGACATGCAGGGGGGTTGTGTGTATTGTATCCTCTTCACTGCTTCTCCTCCTTGCCTGCCAATACACACATCCCTGCCCCTCCTCTTAACTGCCTTTCCTTTGCATGTGCACGACCTGGGCAGGACAGAATGCTTCCCTGACCAGTAAACAAACACCGTTGCTAAGCACATGTAAACCAGCCCGTTCTCTAAAACCGTAGCACTTTACCAATAGTAACCAAGGACGTACATCCTTAGATTTTTGGTCCCCACATTTTCAACTATAATCTTCGTAGTGAGACAACCCCTTTAATTATTAAAACTTCAATAAAAATGTCATATACTTGTAATGATAAGCTATGCGCCTCCGTGTGCGATGTGCCTCGATAGGGGCATTACATACTCTACCAATGAAATATTTTGTGCGCAAATCACAGCACATAGCTCATCATTAGAAGCGTATGTAATGCCCCTATCGAGGCACATCGCACACGGAGGCTCATAGCTTATTACAAGTATATTAAATGTGCCTAACACATACTTGTAATGCGCCTCACACATACTTGTAAAATGTGAAATGTGCCTAACACTTATACACTTGTAATGATGTGCTATGCGCCTCAGTAGGCACATCTCGTTATGGAGGCGCACAGCGCATCATTTTTAGGCTAAGTTCACACGGCATAATTGCGGGGCGTAAGTACGTCCCGCAATTACTCAGGGACTTCGGGAGCTCGCACCGATCGGTGTGTACTCCCGTCGGCCCCATAGACATTCATTACTAGCGGTGCGTATTCGCCGCTAATAATTGACATGTCACTTACATGTACATGTACCATACAACGCGCGGGGAGAGGATGCGTAATCCATAGTTCTCTACGAGAACTTTGGATTACCGTAATGACTGGGACAAATGTCGCCCCATATCTGAGCGCAGTACGCCACGAAATATGCGGCAAAATGCGCCCCAGTTTAACCCGTGTGAACATAGCTTTAGGCGCATTACAATGTGTCGGTCCCGACATGTAATGTGCATAGTTACATAGTTTGTAAAGCTGAAAAAAGACAAGACGTCCATCCAGTCCAGCATATTGTGCTAAAGTGTTGATCCAGAGGAAGGCAAAAAACCTCCATGAGATAGAAGCCAATTGTCCTCATTTTAGGGAAAAAATTCCTTCCCGACTCCAATCTGGCAATTGGAAAAAATCCCTGGATCAACGACCCCCCTCCAGAATCCTGGTCACTATAACTTGTTGTATTATTACATCTAGAAATGTCTCCAGACCCTTCTCCAGAATCCTGGTCACAATAACTTGTTCTATTATTCCATCTAGAAATGTATCCAGACCCTTCTCCAGAATCCTGGTCACTATAACTTGTTATATTATTACATCTAGAAATGTATCCAGACCCTTCTCCAGAATCCTGGTCACTATAACTTGTTATATTATTACATCTAGAAATGTCTCCAGACCCTTCTCCAGAATCCTGGTCACTATAACTTGTTATATTACATCTAGAAATGTCTCCAGACCCTTCTCCAGAATCCTGGTCACTATAACTTGTTATATTATTACATCTAGAAATGTATCCAGACCCTTCTCCAGAATCCTGGTCACTATAACTTGTTATATTACATCTAGAAATGTATCCAGACCCTTCTCCAGAATCCTGGTCACTATAACTTGTTATATTACATCTAGAAATGTCTCCAGACCCTTCTCCAGAATCCTGGTCACTATAACTTGCTCTATTATTACATCTAGAAATGTATCCAGACCCTTTCTTTAGAATCCCGGTCACTATAACTTGTTATATTATTACATCTAGAAATGTCTCCAGACCCTTCTCCAGAATCCTGGTCACTATAACTTGTTATATTATTACATCTAGAAATGTCTCCAGACCCTTCTCCAGAATCCTGGTCACTATAACTTGTTCTATTATTACATCTAGAAATGTATCCAGACCCTTCTTCAGAATCCCGGTCACTATAACTTGTTATATTATTACATCTAGAAATGTATCCAGACCCTTCTCCAGAATCCCGGTCACTATAACTTGTTATATTATTACATCTAGAAATGTCTCCAGACCCTCCTCCAGAATCCTGGTCACTATAACTTGTTCTATTATTCCATCTAGAAATGTCTCCAGACCCTTCTCCAGAATCCTGGTCACTATAACGTGTTCCATTATTACATCTAGAAATGTCTCCAAACCCTTCTCCAGAATCCTGATCATTATAACCTTTATTATTACATCTAGACATGTATCCAGACCCTTCTCCAGAATCCCGGTCACTATAACTTGTTATATTATTACATCTAGAAATGTATCCAGACCCTTCTCCAGAATCCCAGTCACTATAACTTGTTATATTATTACATCTAGAAAAGTATCCAGACCCTTCTCCAGAATCCCGGTCACTATAACTTGTTATATTATTACATCTAGAAATGTATCCAGACCCTTCTCCAGAATCCCAGTCACTATAACTTGTTATATTATTACATCTAGAAATGCATCCGGACCCTTCTCCAGAATCCCGGTCACTATAACTTGTTATATTATTACATCTAGAAATGTATCCAAACCCTTCTCCATAATCCCAGTCACTATAACTTGTTATATTATTACATCTAGAAATGCATCCGGACCCTCTCCAGAATCCCGGTCACTATAACTTGTTATATTATTACATCTAGAAATGTCTCCAGACCCTTCTCCAGAATCCCAGTCACTATAACTTGTTATATTATTACATCTAGAAATGTCTCCAGAACCTTCTCCAGAATCCCAGTCACTATAACTTGTTATATTATTACATCTAGAAATGTATCCAGACCCTTCTCCAGAATCCCGGTCACTATAATTTGTTATATTATTACATCTAGAAATGCATCCGGACCCTTCTCCAGAATCCCAGTCACTATAACTTGTTATATTATTACATCTAGAAATGCATCCGGACCCTTCTCCAGAATCCCGGTCACTATAACTTGTTATATTATTCCATCTAGAAATGACTCCAGAACCTTCTCCAGAATCCCAGTCACTATAACTTGTTATATTATTACATCTAGAAATGCCTCCAGAACCTTCTCCAGAATCCCAGTCACTATAACTTGTTATATTATTACATCTAGAAATGCATCTGGACCCTTCTCCAGAATCCCGGTCACTATAACTTGTTATATTATTACATCTAGAAATGCATCCGGACCCTTCTCCAGAATCCTGGTCACTATAACTTGTTATATTATTACATCTAGAAATGTCTCCAGACCCTTCTCCAGAATCCTGGTCACTATAACTTGTTATATTATTACATCTAGAAATGTCTCCAGACCCTTCTCCAGAATCCTGGTCACTATAACTTGTTATATTATTACATCTAGAAATGTCTCCAGACCTTTCTCCAGAATCCCGGTCATTATAACTTGTTATATTATTACGCTCCAGAAATGCATCCAAACCCTTTTTGAACGCTGCTATTGAATTCACCTTGACAAGTTCCTCTGGCAGAGAGTTCCAGTCTCACTGCTCCAACCTAGTTTTGGTGTACGACAGTTTTTTACATCCAAAATATGGCGTCAAAAGCCTTTTTATCGCAATATAGACCAAAAAACAGGTGTTGGGGTGTTGGGAAATGTCGCCCAAAATATGTTTTTATTGAAATTCGCGGTATTCATTTGCTCTTTGTCGTGAGTGCACTACAGTATATCAGATATGTGTTTTTACACAAATATAGTAAAGGTTAAGTTTTAGGATTCTTCAGTGATATATATCTTCTCAATAAGATTTGTATTTTACAACGCAAGGTCGATCCTTATTACTAATTACCTCCGCTTACGGCGCTGATGAGTTACATCAACAATTAATTTTTTCATCTTTTTGAACACATTGTTTGTGAAGATGAAAGGAATAATTCATGAGCACAGTAATATCTCTTAGGAGCAGAAGAATCTTAATCTGGAGCACGTGGGAGCGAGATGAAACAGGGGCAGTGTAAGAGGGATACTGGAAAGGAAACAATGCGGATATAGAGAATAGTTTAAATGGTTCTTACCTTTGGCTGAATTTAAGGCTGATCAAAGACTTTTTTGCATGCCCTGGGAAGTAATGAGGAAAAGATAGTTAAATCTCATGCACACACAAAGCTATGTACGAGCTGGAGTCTTTGGGGACCATATTACATCTACAGGGGTATGTGTTCTGGATTACAGGCTATAACCATAGGTTTAGACGACATACATTGTTTATTGGTAGTCTCTTACAATAGAGACACATCATTGTGCATAGGTGCTGAATACACAAAAGTGAAGGAGATTTCCAAAAAGTTACTTTATTTTATCTCCGTGGCACAGGAGCATTAATAAAGGGTATAAGTCCTTAATATGAGAGGACCTATAACCTCCAGAGAACCATTTGAAGTAATAGACTAAAATATAAACACTTTCTCAACTACGGTTAATTAGGAAATGGAAGCATTTCACTTATAATTCAGTAAAAAAAAAAAAAAAAAGCTGGTCCTTTAAGAGGACAGAAGTCAAGCTAAGTCGACTTTTAACAGTATGATGTATTACCGTGTTGACAGCTCTGTGAAACTTCCTGCTTCTGAGCTGGGAGAGTCCACTGTGCAGGGGGAGCCATTAAATCTATCTTCTGTACACTGGAAAGCTCTGTGCTGGTTGCTGGTTGCTATTACAATAATGCAGTGTATGTCCTCACGGCAGGTTTTTCAGCCGGTTTTCAGATTTGAAAGCCGCCTGTAAACCGGCTGTCAAATTTTATCATGGACTTCTATGGAAAATCCGTGCAGCAGTCCCCAGTGCACGGATTTTCCACTGGATGGTTTTTTGGACCGCTGGCAGTGCGAAAAACATTTAACATGTTCATTCTTCCGCATGGTTTTTAGGCGGAACATGAACAGGTCAATGCGAAGGGGGAGGTTTTTTCTCCACAAACTGTGGAGAAAAAACACTCCCCTGCGGCCGTTTACACGACTCCAAAACAGAGTAAATAAGGTTGGATAATCTGACCAGTATTTGCTCTGAGCCGTGTAAACTGCCCCTAATATGGACTGCCTGTGTGCTATCAAGGAGGAGATTGGATGCCTCAGGTAAACCCTGTCAGGCATATGTCCTCAGTGTGCTGTGCCTGCACTCCACTCCCCCTGCACAGTTGGTATCTCCCACAGAAAGAATCTCACCAGATTGTGATCTCAGCCTGACAAGGTAAAAATAAAACCTGTTTCCCTGTAATACTGAGAAGAATCCTCTGATTTGCTAATGACATGTATTTCACAAAAGTCTTAGAATTTCATCCACTATAGATCTGTGTGTGGTGGTTAAAGGTACTATTTAAAGTTTATCCATCATAATGCAAATTCAGTACAGTCTATGTACAGCATGTTATACAGCTTGAGGGAGTTGAGTGTATATAACAATTCGGTATAACTAGAAATGCATTTATTTAATCCTCTGCTAGGAATAAATTAAGGAATCCAGTGGACAGTGCTACTCAATGATTGATTGATAGCCTTCTCTGTATGAGTGTGTGGGCAGAGATAGCGGTCAGTAAATGAGAAAAACCGCCCACTGGACTTCTAAACCCAAAATGTGCAGAGGATTACATGAACAAAATACAAATTATACTCAATCTTTTCCCACAAATATGTAGATCAAACTCAGCTCCTCTTGCTCTATAACATCCTGTACACAGATTAGACTGCAGGATTAATGCAACAGGTCCCTTTTAAAATGTCAATCAGATTTGGTAAACCAGGACACAAAACATATAATGGACTCAAAAATGTGTCCATACCCCGTGGCTAAGCAGAACATTGGGCCCCAGTTATCAAAACGGTCTAGCATTAAGACTGGTTTCTATGGACAGCATAGACAATCAGAGATCAGCTTTCATTTTTCTAGGGCAGTATAGGAAATGAAAGCCGACCAGTGACGAGAGCCCCTCAGTTCTGGCCGTACATGCACAGACATCACCTTTCCTCTCAGGCAGCTACTGTCATTCTATTCCCTGCTTAGTAATCACACACACTCACTGCTGAGCGAGTGTTCAACCCCAGGTGCTGTCATTCTACTCCTGTCCTCTGTACTCCTTAGTAATCACACACACTCACTGCTGAGCGAGTGTTCAACCCCAGGTGCTGTCATTCTACTCCCATCCTCTGTACTCCTTAGTAATCACACACACTCACTGCTGAGCGAGATTTCATCCCCAGGTGCTGTCATTCTACTGCATCCTCTGTACTCCTTAATAATCACACACACTCACTACTGAGCGAGTGTTCAACCCCAGGTGCTGTCATTCTACTCCTGTCTTCTGTACTCCTTAGTAATCACACACACTCACTGCTGAGCGAGTGTTCAACTCCAGGTGCTGTCATTCTACTCCTGTCCTCTGTACTCCTTAGTAATTAGTCAAACAGTGCAAATAAAGAAAAAGAACCCTCAATAAGTTATGTTTAGTTCCCGTAGAGATTTGAGCCGAGGACCCCTTTGCATAAAGGCAGAAGTGCTAACCACTCAGCTGTATTGTAGCTACTCACAGCTCTTTACATAAACAGACTTTTGTTTGACTAGAGTGAGCACACTGTGGGGAAAGGCATGGTGATGTCAAGCCTGCTGGGTCACATGATATGCAGTTCAAACAAATCACACACGCCCCCTTTTGAGCACACTGAAAGCTGAAGCAGGACAAACCAGGCATGAAATTCCTTTGTGGTAAACCCTCTTTAATGCAACACTTAGTTTATTTCTTAATCCCATGACCATTAGATACATGCAATACATGCAGAATTATTGAGCCTATGTATTCCATCAGCTGGGAGATGGGTTGCAGCAGGTGACCTGACCAGTTAACTTTGTTAGAGGGAATATTCGAAGTAAATCTGATTTGTGTAAATGAGTTATCAGTTCCTTCTCACCCAGTAAAGAGATTATAGTGGGTAATATTATTATAGAAGGATAAAAAAACAAACATGATGGAAAACATTGGACCAGGAGTTGGAGGCTTTCTGGATAACTAATGGTCACTTGTTATTAACCTTTATGGTGCTATGAGAATAAGTTCTCGTGTCATTGCCATCTGACGTACACGATGGGTAAGGTGCAGCTGGAATCTGCAGATGACCCATCAGATGATAGTCCTGAAAATACTTGACCCTTGACACCATTAATATGAGAGACAATATGATAGCGGTGTCATAGTTTTGCATTAGGCCCTTCCACCTCCTGAGCTCCTTATTATTAGTGCCTCTATGCTATTGCCTACCTTCATGTTTCACTGCCCTCTTTGGTTTCTTTCTATAGAAGTCATATATTCTATGATTTTAGTAGTAAAGTAAGATCTTAAAGGGGTATTCTCACCTGATTAGCTTTAACCCTATCCTATGAGGCAGGATTACTCAGCAGCTGACATCAGCCTCCTATGTAGCAGGATTTCTAGGTGCAGCGGATACCTGCCGGTAACAGCAGAGAACAGAGCCGGCTCCATTCCCTGCTGTTCAACCCCTTAGACACTGTGGCATCTAAATGAATGAGAAATGGTGACAAGAACCCTTCCTCACTGCGACTGGCGACCCCTGCAGATCACGGGGTGCTGATCCATTAACATGGGTGCTGGAAGCCTTATGAAGACTTCCATACCCACCATGTATTCGTTTCTATCACTTTCTGCATGTTATACCTTACAATTTGCTAAAGATTGTCCTCAAATATTAACCCTTTCAAACACCCTGACGTATGGTGGTTGTAAGGAGATGTGTAACAGGATCGCAGCGCGACCCTGTTACACAGCCGCCGGGTGTTAGCGGCTAATTGCAGCTAACACCCGGCGCTTGCAGCACGGGGGGGGGGCGGCACGGCCCGCCCGCGCCGCTAAACCCCTTAGACGCCGCAGCACAGATGGCTGCGGCGTCTAAATGAAAGAAAAACGGTGCTGCGCACCGTTTTTCAGCCCGATCGGGACATCAGCGATAAGATCGCCGAGTCCCGATGGGCTAACATGGCAGCGCAGAGCCTTGTGAAGGCTCTGATCGCTGCCATGTTCCTGTTTGCCCCACTTCCGGCCCGAAACAGGAAGTGGGGAAAACGCCATCTTGGTACAGCCTAATGCATTGTCTATGCAATGCATTAGGCTATATTAACGATCGCGCCCCCCAGTGGTCAAGCACCATAGGGGGACTCAATGTTACAGTAAAAAAATGTAAAAAAATAAAGTTTTAAAGTGTAAAAAAAAAGTATTAAAAGTTCAAATCACCCCCCTTTCATCATTTTACAAATAAAAAAAATAAAAAAGTTACACATATTTGGTACCGACGCATCCGAAAAAGTCCGATCTATAAAAACATGACATCATTTATCCCATACGCTGAACACCGTAGAAGAAAAAAAATCCAAACGGCAAAACTGCGTTTTTTTGGTAATTTCATGTCCTATAAAAATTGGAATAAAAGTGATCAAAAAAGTCGCATGCATTCCAAACTGCTAGCAATAAAAAGTGCACTTCAGCCCACAAAAATGCCGCCTCACTGACGTCTGTAGGTGTTAGTACAAAAAAGTTATTGGTCGCACAAAATGGCACCGTGGCGCAAATTTCAAATATGAAAAATGTTTGGAATTTTTTTACGCCACCAAAACATAACGGAAACCGTACATGTTTGGTATTGCCGGATGTGTATAATCCTGTAAAATACAGATAACACATCATTTTTACCGAAGATTGAACGCCGTAAAAACAAAACTCCTGCAAATATGGCGCAAGTACGTTTTTTTTTTTACATTTTGCCCCACTTAGATTTTTGCAGTTTCCCAGTATATTCTATAGTAATATGAATAACACCACTGGAAAGTACATCTTGACCCGAAAAAAAAAAAGGCCCTCATATGTCTATGTAGGTGGAAAAATAAAAAAAGTTATGGCTTTTGGAAGTCAAGGAGGAAAAAAATTAAGAGTAAAATAATTTTTTTTGTTTGTGTTAAAGGGTTAAATAAAATCTACTCAATTTCCTCAGGCACTTACATTTCATTACCTGACCTGCTATTTCTTGTCCATTATGGTTTCTGTTACCTTACTACGCTCATGAAATTACGACATAGCATGTCAAGTAGCTGTAGGGTGTGCCCCCAGAATCAACTCCACCAATGGGCCCCCAGAATGAAGTTTCACTAGTGGGCCCAGGGCACTCCAGTCCAACGCTGCTGACGTCTGTACTTAAACTAAAGATTCCCTTACTCCATGGCCTCTGCCTTACAAGTCTAGGTTTACCGCTATACATCATATACAGGTGATTCTGGATCTCCTCTCCATTTCCTGGATAACGGACTCCGAATAACCACATCCCTTATGATTGTTAAAAAGCAGCAGAATATACCTATACAAGGTAAGGCTCAGTACCAGACAGCGGACCGCTGCAGAATCCTCATCACAGTGGACTTTAAAGGGAATGTGTCATCAAAAAATTACTTATAGTTTAACTCACATTTTTATGTTAAACACATTTTGTAGGAATTTTTGGTTATGTTTTTTTTTTTAATTTTCAATATCACTTTCAGTATTTTTTTAATAATTCCTAAGTCCTGCAGTTTTCACTTTGGCCACTAGGCCTAATAATCGTCTGACACTTCCTGCTCTGCTTAGAGAGCTTTTCAGCAGTGTGCTCATTCAGTAAAAGCAGGGTCAAGCTGAAAGGAGACACCAATGTGTACAGATAACACAGAATCCACCAGTCACAAGAGGAGAGGGTCACAGCTCCCCCTCTCCCCTCCTTGCACAGTGAAAACTATCCTGTAAGTCTTTGGGACAGAAACGGTCTTAAGAATCCTATGTGCATGAAGCTGCTGTAAAGTATCTCTCTGACTGCTGTTAAAGCAGTGCAAGCAAGAATGTCTTCCCCACAATCATATATAGACGGCCGAATTGAGAAATCTACAATTAGGAAATAAAAACGACTGAGAGGAAAAGAATATGGATCAGAGTCTTGATTTAATAAGTAAAAAGAAAAATTGGCGACAGATTCCCTTTAAGTGTTCTTTTTATTGGTACCAGTTTGGAATACACATGACTTTTTTGCGACATGAAATGACCAAAAAACAACTGCAATTTTGGCATTTGGAATTCTTTTTCCTTCTTTGGTGTTCAGCATACGGGATACACAATGTTAGATTTTAAAGGGGTTGTCTTGTTCCAGCATTTGGCAGTGGTTTATGCTGGTTGCCAAGCAGAGCTTGTGAAATTTTCTCAACAGGGAGTATCTTCTCTCTCTGCAGACAAGCCCCCAAAGTGTGCACAAGAGATTCATTCTGTGTGAGCCGGGGGAAGGGAGAGGTTCTCAGCTGTCATTGGAATCATTGGAAGTAAAAAGCTAAGTGTAACTCCATAGTGTATATCTACATTTCTCTCTCTCTCTACATACTTCGTAACTAGAATGGGCATTTGACATTCAGGACTCCGGGAAAGATGGGTGATTTTTTTTTTCTCTGTCTCTCTCTCACACCATGTTATATCCTTCAGATTATTACACCTCTGACCTCTACCGATCTGTAGAACAAAATTTTAAGCTTTATCGGTTTGTGCTTACATGGGACAGCAAATCTGTGTCGCAAAATTGTTTTATGTGAGACTGCACAGTACAGCTGTGTTCTCTCTGTATGCAGTTTGCATGGGACTGCACATTTTACATGGGACTGTTTTCTGTTTTACGTGGGTCTGCCGATGTAAGACTGCACATCTTACATGGAATGGCGCATGATCTCTCTCTCTCGGGCACGCTGCTGCTTGTACATGCGCCCCCGTCTGAGACCTCATTCCCCAGTGTGTTCCCATCTGCTACCTGTTCACCACATTGACTTAGCCTGCGCGTTCTCGTCCGCGACCTGGTCGGGGCAGAACGCTCAGCCACCAGCCAGTAATGCTTTAGCTGGGCGTAACCCAACCTGGGCTCAAACACGGTTGCTAAGCAAAAATAAAGCAGCCCGCACTTTGCTAATGGTAACCAAGGACGTTAATGCTTACATTTTTGGTCCCCTCATTTTAAACTATGATCTTCATAGTGAGACAACCCCTTTAATAGATCAGACCCTTACGGACGCGGCCATAACAGTAATGGGGAACAGTTATGCGATCCTGCTACATAGCCCCTTACTGACACTAGGACGTACCAGTACATTCCATGTCGGTAAGGGTTTACAGCCACGTTACAAATGAACATAGATGTAGCCCACATTTTGTACTGGTCATGTTTATTATCAAAACACTTTCTTTGTTCTCATAGGACACAACTGGAATACAGAATACCTAATCCAAGAATTGGCTATCGCGTCCCTCTATTCCAATATCAGACAATCTTGGTTTGGAGGCTGTAAAAAAATTTCTAGATCAAAAATCTTTTAAAGTATTTTTATTGGAAAGTTTAGATCTTATCCTTAAACATAATTATTTTCAGTATGGCCCCGCCCACTTTCACCAAAAGGTGGGTACGGCCATGGGGACCCGAGTAGCTCCATCTTATGCAAATTTATTTATGGGCCTTTTTGAATCCATATATACTACTTCAGATTTTAACCCTTTTGTATCGAATATTAAATATTTTAAGCGTTATATCGGCGATTTTATTTTTATCTGGCATGGCACTCCAGAAACAGCCAAAGATTTTGTAGATTTTTTAAAATAGAAATCAATGGGGGATAACTTTTACCATGTCTTTTAATTCGCAAGAAAACTTATTTTTAGATTTATGTTTATTTATAGAAAATTCTATCATTCAATCAAAAAACTCTTGTGATTCAAACAGTTACTTAGAGTTCTCTAGTAATCATCATCGTAATTGGGTCAGAAATGTCCTATTTGGCCAATTTAGGAGGCTGCGAAAAAACTGTACTTCAAACAAAAATTTCGATATACAGGCAGACATTTTAGTTGATAAATTTGTAGAAAAAGTTTCCACGTGAGTTGGTATCAACAGCCAGAAATAGAGCTAGGTTTTATACACAAGATGAGTATTTGCATACCGTATTGAGATCCAACCACAAAACGACTGAGGGTTGAATAACTAATTTTATTACAACATTCAATTCACAGCATCATGAAGTTTATTCCCTTTTAAACACTGGGATGTACTCTTATTAGATCCTGTTTTACCTAAAAATCCTCACATTATCTATCGTAGAGCTTGGACTATCATTGCCCCTTCTCAAGCAATTGCAGATTAGCCCTTAACCCACCTGGACATATGGCTATGTCCTGGTGGTGTTAAGGAGTTGTGCAACGGGATCGCTGCTGGGTGTTAGCGGCTTATTGCAGCTAACACCCGGCGGTTACAGCGCGGGTGAGCGCTGGCCGCCCCCCCTCGCGCTGTTTAACTCCTTAGACGGCGTGGCAAAGATGGCCGTGGTGTCTAAATTAATGAAAACAGTGCCGCGCACCGTTCTTCACTCCAATCGGAGCCCTCGCAGTGTAATTGAACATGGCAGTGGGAAGCATTGTGAAAGCCTCCATCACTGCCATGCTTTCGTTTGCCCCACTTCCGGCCCCAAGCAAGAAATGGGGAAACCGCCATCTTGGTACACCCTAATGCATTGTCTATGCAATGTATTAGGCTGTATAAATTATCGCACCCACTGGTTTTTAAGCGCCCTAGGGGTACTCAAAGTAAGGCCATGTTCACACGGCTTATTCCCGACGGATTTGTGAGCCGGATTGCGCTCACAAATCCGCCCTGAATAAGGGGCGGGACGGGGGCTGGGCCGGAGCGCGGTGGGGGCGCCGCTCCCCGGCCCCATAGACAATGCATTGTTTACGGCGCATCCGCAAGCGGGGAGGAGCGACGGAATCCACTGTTCTCTATGAGAGCAGTGGATTACCGTAATTACTGCGAAGGATTGGCGCCGTACCGCAGCGCAAATCCGGCGCGCAGTACGGCACCAATCCGCGGCAAAATAAGCCGTGTGAACGAGGCCTTAAAGTTAAAAAAAAGTTACAAATAAAAAAAGTTTTAAAATATAAAAAAAATTAAAAAATATAAAGTTTTCGCCATTTTACAAATAAAAGAAATAAATTAAAAAGTTACACATATTTGGTATCGCCGTGTCCGAAAAAGTCCGATTAAAATATAACATCACTTATCCCGTGCGCTGAACACCGTAGAAGAAAAAAATTCCGAACGTTAAAATTGCGTTTTTTGGGGGGCATTTCATGTCCTATAAAAATATGAATAAAAGTGATCAAAAAAAGTCGCACGCATTCCAAACTGCTAGCAATAAAAAGTGCCCTTTAGCCCACAAAAAATGCACCCGTAGGTGATGTCCGTAGGTGTTCGTACAAAAAAGTTATTGGTCGCACAAAATGGCGCCACGGTGCAAATTTCAAAAATAGAAAATGTTTGGAATTTTTTTATGCCACCAAAACGTAATGGAAGCTGTACAAGTTTGGTATTGTCGGATGCATATCAACCTGTAGAATACAGAGACCACATGACTTTTACTGAAGAATGAACGCTGTAAAAAAAATACTCCCGCAAACCTGGCACAAGTACTTTTTTTCACATTTTGCCCCACTTACAATTTTTTTGCAGTTTCCCAGTATATTCTGTGGTACGACAAATGTCACCGTTAGAAAGTATAACTTGTCCCGCAAAATAAAAGCCCTCATATGTCTATGTAGGTGGAAAAATAAAAACGTTATGGTTTTTGGAAGGCGAGGAGGAGAAAAATTAAGAATAATATTTTTTTTCCTTGGAGGGATTAAGGGGTTAAAGAATCTGCTGAAAATGGTATCGAATTCCCCGGAGTATTTCCTTGCAACTTTCCTACATGCAAATGTTGCACCACATTGAAATTGGGTGATAATTTTCATTCATACGCTACGGGTGAACAATACAAGATCAAAATTAAACTATCATGTAGTAGTTCTTTTGTAATCTATCTAATTACATGTAAATTTGGCATACAATACGTAGGAAAAACTAGTACAAAACTATCAAAAAGATTGAACAACCATCGCTTTAATGTGAATCACGTAAAACTAATTCAGAGTTTACCTAGACACTTCCCGACAAAATATCCTGATAAAACCCCGCTATTTTGGATACAACCGATTGAGCAAATTCCTATGAATATTCCTAATCGATCTCAAAGATTAGCAGAAAGAGAAATTTTGGGGATTTCTAAATTGAACACTGTTACTCCCAGTGGTCTTAATGAGATTCAAGAATTAAAAGACTAGGTTAAAAGGATCTTTTTATAGAATAACTTAAAGGGGTTGTATCATTTCATTAAATGGCCTTCCGAATAAGGAGACAGTGAAAACAAGCAACTTTGCAATTGGATGTCATTAGCAAAGCTGTCTTGTTCTCACAGTTTTCCTTTTCTTCTGTTTCTGTAAACAAACTTCTCCAGTGCCGGTCGGATCCCTCCTCCTTGGATTTCATTAGCTGAGGGCTCTAATAATTTATGTTCTGTTCAGCCCCCGGACGGCTGTATTCACAGAGCTTGCATTCCTGCCTCTCATACAGAATTAGGGGCCGTGAAAAATTTCACTCTATACAGTTAGCTGCCTCCTCATTGACATTGCAGATGTCTCTATAATCAGAAAACAGGAGAATTGTGCCCGGTGCCTTAATGCTCCTGCGTGTAAGGGACCGAAAATTTTTTCACTCTATACAGCTAAGTGTTCCTCATTGACACTGCAGCTGTCTCTATAATCAGAAAACAGCATTATTGTGCCACAGTGCCTTAATGCTCCTGCATGTTGGTGCCTTATGTGAACATGAAGGGAGACGGATCTGTGCTCTGGATGGATTCAACTGTAGCAACCGTCCAGCTGTGAGAGATCAGTGCTGAGCTCATGGAAGACTGTTTAGACTGAATGCAGGTATGTAAACAGCTCTTACAAAAAATAAGACTGCATAGTGAGAGGACAGTGACGTGGGGGGGTGGGGAGGGCACACACTGGAGCCAGCATGAACAGTGAAGGGGGGATGATGTAATCCCTTTTCAGTCAAGAAACGCCCAACTGGGAGGGGAAGAAACGCCCCTGAATTTCAGGAAATGAGAGAATCAAGCTTCAAGAAAACAGTCGAACTGATGAAGCGATACATCCCCTTTAAGATTTTAATTTATTAGTTTTCTAATCATATATGATGGTAGAAGTGTGTTTTTTGAGCCTTGTACATCTTTTACGTGATTTTACACATTTTACGTAACTTTCGCTATTCTCTTACAGTATTTACGGCATTGACCCTATTCTTTTAGCGCAACCTACTTTCTGTACGGCATTGACCCTATTATTTTAGCGTAACCTACTTTCTGTACGGCATTGACCTAGTTTCTACACTAGACTGTATTCAGGAACGGTTCTACGCTAGAATTTGTTTTTATCTTTGCATTGATTGTTTTTTAACAGATTTTTTGATGGGATTGTTAGGGGTTTATGTATTTATGAGTGGATGGATTGGGTATATATACTTTTATGAATTTAAAGTGTATTTTATCGTGCTATATTAACTTTTTTTTGTACAAGCAGTACCAGCCTCGGTCTATTTTAAACTTTGAATGTGCATTTTTTCCAAACATGTTTAGTTTGCGAAACGCGTTGTCTTTTTATGTTCCATGGATAAGAAAGAAATGACACTTTAATGGTGGTATCTTTGCCCAGTGTCATTTACTAATTTGTACATGTTAACGCTAACCCCTTATACTAGTTCTGTACAGCCTAACCGTCTCACTCCCCTCTAAATCTCACTCCCTCTCTTCCCCCCGAAAGTACACTTAGCTGAGCTGGCATATTGTGCTCTTATGGGCACTCTGTGCTCTACTGAGAAGAGGTGGGTGAGCTTCAGGGCTCCTCACTCTCATCTCACTGGAGTTGTGCCTCTGACATCCAGTATAGGACGCAGTCACAGGAACGAAGAGGCGCTGGAGGAGTCTTGAAACTACCCCCTCTACACCTCCAGTGACCTTCCGTTAACCACAGCCACCATTGAAGATGCCAGTTGTAAGTCGTGGGTGAGGTGCAGAGGTCAGGGAGTGTTAAATCTAAAAATAGACGCAATTTATGAAGTGGGCACAGCTCTTGCGCTCGCTCCATACTTGAGCTCCCTTTCCGTTGTGACATAGGTAGCCACCCTAGGCGATCACTCGCTGTCCTGCACGCAAGTATTGGAGCCCACATCGTGGCAGATGTAGCGGATTAATGAACAGCACAAGTTTGACATCAGCTCAGCTCAAAATGTACTAATACACATGCAAACTCCTGTTATTGCAGAGTAGTGGTTAGCGTTTTGGTGTTTGTGACGGGATTGTACATTCGGGCCCTTAAAGGGGTTTTGCCAGGACGTGCCTTATCTGCTAATAAGCAAATGTAAACAAAGCCAGGCTGAGCTGAGAGACACAGCCAGAGCCATTGCAAAAGGGATCGTGTGAAAAGTTCACTCAAATAATCAAACTACAACTAGTGGATTCTGTATACAAAAGACAACACCTTTTCTCCACAGCAGCTTGAAAGCTTCTTCATGTTCCCTGTCATCAGATAAAGCAGCGATCTACTCAGATAATCACACTACAACTAGTGGATTCTGTATACAAAAGACAACATATTTCTACCCGGTGCCCTGAAAGCTTCTTCAGCTCCCTCTCATCAGATAAGAAGTGTTCTCTGCACAAGCCCGGCCAGCAGCTCTTGTCAGGTCATATCTAATAGAAGCTTTTAAGTAACCAAGGGCAGGTAAGGCAGCCTGTAGCTCTCTCAGGCTGCAATTTTTGTAATCACATATATTTAGAAGAGTGATTAAATACCTATTTTGGAGGATCCCATGTCAACATTACATCGTGGCAAAACCCCTTTAAGGCTGTGTTCACACGACGTTTTTGTGATCCGTAAAACGGATCCAAAAATGGTCAGTGTGATTTCCATTGGTTTTAGTGACAAAAGCGCATCGCTGTTCTCACAAGAAAACGCCGATGTGCTTTTGAGAGCTTTCCTCTGCTGTGTTTTGCGGATCCGTCTCTAGAAATGACATGTCATTTCTTGTTG
This sequence comes from Phyllomedusa bahiana, assembly GCA_025379985.1. Lineage (NCBI taxonomy): Eukaryota > Metazoa > Chordata > Amphibia > Anura > Hylidae > Phyllomedusa > Phyllomedusa bahiana. The sequence continues at coordinate 34,555 of JAODAL010018887.1, read as the reverse complement.
CGTTTTATGCAACAGAAGTCCCCATAGGAAACAATGGGATCCGCTTTTGCGATGTGGAAAGCGCATCAGGATGAACAAGTGAAATCGCGCAGGCGAGGAGTGCTGCTCCTGCTGTGCTCGGGACAGCCGAGCTTTGTTGTGTGCTCCGGCTGTGCTCGGGACAGCCGAGCTGTGTGTGCTCCGGCTGTGCTCGGGACAGTCGAGCTGTGTGTGCTCCCGATAGTCGAGCTGTGTGTGCTCAGGACAGCCAAGCTGTGTGTGGTCCGGACAGCCGGCGTGTGTGCTCGGGACAGCCGAGCTGTGTGTGCTCCGGCTGTGCTCGGACAGCCGAGCTGTGTGTGCTCCGGTTGTGCTCCGGACAGCCGAGCTGTGTGTGCTCCGGACAGCCGAGCTGTGTGTGCTCCGGACAGCCGAGCTGTGTGTGCTCCGGACAGCCGAGCTGTGTGTGCTCCGGCTGTGCTCGGGACAGCCGAGCTGTGTGTGCTCCGGACAGCCGATCTTTGTGTGCTCCGGCTGTGCTCGGGACAGCCGATCTGTGTGTGCTCCGGCTGTGCTCGGGACAGTCGAGCTGTGTGTGCTCCGGCTGTGCTCGGGACAGTCGAGCTGTGTGTGCTCGGATAGCCAAGCTGTGTGTGCTCGGGCTGTGCTCGGGACAGCCGAGCTGTGTGTGCCGGACAGCCGAGCTGTGTGTGCTCCGGACAGCCGAGCTGTGTGTGCTCCGGCTGTGCTCGGGACAGCCGAGCTGTGTGTGCTCCGGATAGCCAAGCTGGTGTGTGACCGGCTGTGTGCTCGGGACAGCCGAGCTGTGTGTGCTCGGGCGCCGAGCCGAGCTGAGTGTGCTCGGGACAGCCGAGCTGTGTGTGCTCCCGGCTGTGCTCGGGACAGCCGAGCTGTGTGTGCTCCGACGCCGGCTTGTGTGCTCGGGACAGCCGAGCTGTGTGTGCTCCGGACAGCCGAGCTGTGTGTGCTCCGGACAGCCGAGCTGTGTGTGCTCCGGCTGTGCTCGGGACAGCCGAGCTGTGTGTGCTCCGGACAGCCGAGCTGTGTGTGCTCCGGACAGCCGAGCTGTGTGTGCTCCGACAGGCCAGTTGTGTGCTCGGGACAGCCGAGCTGTGTGTGCTCGGGACAGCCGAGCTGTGTGTGCTCCGGGACAGCCGAGCTGTGTGTGCTACTGCTGTGCTTGGGATAGCCGAGCGGGGTGTGTGCTCCGGACAGCCGAGCTGTGTGTGCTCCGATAGCCAGCTGTTGTGCTCGGATGCTCGGGACAGCCGAGCTGTGTGTGCTCGGGACAGCCGAGCTGTGTGTGCTCCGGACAGCCGAGCTGTGTGTGCTCGGGACAGCCGAGCTGTGTGTGCTCGGGACAGCCGAGCTGTGTGTGCTCCGGCTGTGCTCCGGACAGCATGTGTGCTCCGTTGGCTCCGGTACTAGCCGGCTGTGTGTGCTTCCGGACACCAGCTGTTGGCTCCACAGCGCAGCGTTTGTGTGCTCGGACACCGAGCTGTGTGTGGTCCGGACGCCAGCGTGTGTGCTCGGGACTAGCCAGCTGTGTATGCTCGGGACAGCCGAGCGTGTGTGCTCCGGCAGTGCTCGAAAGCCGAGACTTGTGTGTCTCCGGTTGTGTTCCGGACAAGCCAGACTGTTGCTCCGACAGCCGAGCTGTAATGTGCTCACGACAGCCGAGCTGTTGTCTAAATTTCTTGGATAGCCGAGCGGTGGAGCTCCGGACATGCCAGTTGTGTGTCAGGCATATGCCAAGCTTGTTGACCGGCAGTGCTCGGGACAGCCGAGCTAGTGTGTGCCGGACACCGAGCTGTAGTTGGTCGACAGCCGAGCTGTGTGGTGCTCCGGACACGAGCTGTGTGTGCTCGGACGCCGAGCTGTAGTGCCCGGCTGTGCTCCGTACACCGAGCTGTGATGTGCTCCGACAGCCGATCTGTGTGTGCTCCGACGCCGATGTGTTGCCCGGACACCACTGCGTGATGTCTCCGACAGCCCGAGCTGTGTGTGCTCTGGGACAGCCAGCTGCGTGTGGTCCGGACAGCGAGCTGTGTGTGCATCCGCTGTTCATGGGAAACAGACAGTTCACTGTGTATCGAACAGCCGAGCTGTGTGTTGCTCCGACAGTCGAGCTGTTTGATGCTCGGAGACAGCCGAGCAGTGTGTTCCGGACAGTCAGCTGTGTGTAGCTCGGGACAGCCGAGCTGTTTGTGCCTCCGGCTGTACATCGGGACTAGCCGAGTCTGTGTGGCTCCTGGACAGACGAGCTGTTTGTGCTCCGTGACAGCCACTTGTGTGCTCCGACTTCCGACTAGTGTGTGCTAACTGCAGTGCTTTGGGATAGCCGTAAACGTTGTCTCCGTACAGCCGAGCTGTTGTTGCTCCGACAGACAATGCATGGTGTGCTCCGGACAGCAAGCTGTGTCCTCCAGAAAGGGGGAGAAGGACAGCCGAGCGTGTGAGCTCCGGCTGTGCCCGGACACAAAGCTGGTAGGCTCCGGCTGTGCACGGGACAAGCCGAGCTGTGTGTGCACTCGACAGCCGAGCGTGTGTGCTCCGGACAGCGGCGGGTGTGCTCCGGACAGCCGAGCTGTGGTGTGCTCCGGACATAGCCGAGCTGTGGGTTGCTCCGGACAGCCAGCGTGTGGTGCCCGACAGCCGAGCTGTGTGTTGCTCCGGACAGCCGAGCGTGTGTAGTGCACCGACAACGATGCGGTGTGCTCCTGACAGCCAGCTGGTGGTGTAGTGTGCTCCGACAGCCGAGCTGTTGGGTAGCTCCGACAGCCGAGCTGTGTAGTGCTTATGCGTGCTGGGATAGCCGAGTAGAGAGAGACAACAGATAGGCAGGAGATATCTGAAAACGGTTCCGTAAAACGTCATGTTAGAAACTACAAAACGGATCAAATAGAAGATCACTGCTGCGTATTAGGGATCCCTTTCGATGCAGTTTTTTCATGCAGTTTTCACTGGTAAAAAAACGGATCCAAAACGTCGTGTGAACACAGCCTAAAAGTTTAAATTTGTGTTCGGTATGTTTTCCCATCAAAACAATGTTCTAAACAATTCCCATAGACCGCAATGTAAAATATGTGCCATCATTCACACAATACGGATTTCCCTTTTTTAAAAAAATTTTCACGCAGGGGGTGGAAGAAGAATGCCTGCTAATTCTTTCAGGCATAACAAATCGCGCATTAAAAAAATAAAGTATAGGAGGCAGAAATCAGGCACTATGTGTCATTCGCCTTGTTATTATGAGCTAGCAAGCACGTAATTTCAGCGATGCAACAAACAGTTTTTTGTGGCATGCAAATGTACGCCACGCAAATATGCCACGTGCACATACCCTTAGTGTCATTGTTTGGCTTCAACACCTCTTTTTGATGCGATATTTAATGGCGGATATACTCTGAATTACTCACATAATCAAGCACCCGGATGATACATTTGGGAATTAGGAGAATAAAACCCCAGCCTACTAGATGCCAGAAAAAAAAATGCTATGTGTGCACATTAACACATACATGTAATATACAGTTGAAAACAGAAGTTTACATACACTATATAAAAAGACACATATGGAGGTCAATTAGGATTCTTAAAAAATTATTTCTATTTGCCAAAAGCCAAAAATGAGAGGGGAAAAATTTTTAAAACATTTTTATTATTTTTTCAAAATAAATGGTCAAAGTTTGGGTCCTTCCACAGGGTTTTCTCACAATAGTTGGTAGGAAAATTTTGGCCCTTCCTCCCGACAAACTTGTAACTGCCATTTTGGGGGTCTCCTTTCTTCCCCGCCTTTTTAGCTTTAAACCCCCTAACTTTTCAATAGGGTTTTAGATCAAGGGTTTGTGATGGCCGCTCCTAAACATGATTTGTTCTCCTTAAAGGGTTTTCTTTTCTACAAACATAGTTGACAAAAAGGGGGCCCAAAAATCTAAGCATTCCGCCTTTTTTTCCATAACAAAGGCGGGGAAAAGAGAGAGGTTTAGAGAGAGAAAGAAAGAAAGGGGGAAAGGGCACTACACCCAAACATGGTAGGTGCAACATATCTGCGGGTTTTTTCACTGACAGCAAGCTGGGAGGTGCGACGTATGTTGCGGGGTTTTTTTACTGACAGCAACTGGTTTGTGCGACATACGGGGGGGGTTGTCACTGACACAAGCAGGGGGAGGTCGACATATGCTGCGGGTTTATCACTGACACAAGCAGTGGGATTTCACGTATTTTTGCGGGTTTGCACGACACAACATGGGGAGGGCACGATCGTCGGGGTTTGCACTGACAGCAACAGTGTAATGCGACTATGCGTCGGGTTTTTCACGCACGATCAAAGTCCTGCACAGAGAGAAACAGTCAGTCCCCCTGTAAACACAAACAATAAATGTATAGTTTTGTTCTCAGATCTGTAAAAGGCAGGTGTAAAAATCTGCATGGGTTTTTTCACTGTATGTGAGAGACAGAGAAAAAAAAAAAACACCCACTTTCCCAGAGTCCTGAATGTCAAATGCTCATTTCACATGACATAATATGTAGAGATGAGCTAGAACTCGTAGATATTACACTATGGAGTTACACTTAGCTTTTCACTTTCAATCGACCAGACTAGATGGAACTTTCCTTCCCCTGACTCACAAAGAAATGTAATTCTCAGTGACACACTTGGATAGGAGCGTTATGTCAGCAGAGCTAGAAGATATGCCACTGATGGCGCAAGGAGAAAAGAAACACTGGCTGCATTTCACAGACTACACTCTGCTTATCACCAGAAAAACTGGATGCCAATGGTGAAACGAGAGATATCTTGTAAAGCCCAATTTGGTAACCAGTTTGGCAGTAGCTTTGAGTCACTTTTTCATTTGGAAGGACCATCTTCTCTGCCAAGCTGTAATCCTGGCTGCATGCTTGAGAATGCTTGCCCCTTCAGATTATTCAGTATTGCCCATTCTAATCTTACTTTCCTCATGACGCCATTGCATATTTTGTGAAGTGCTATCGTATCACATCCTCAGAGCAGACAATAGTAACCCACAACATGATGCTGCCAACCTCGCTCGTTTCACAGTTGTGAATGGTTGCTTCTTAGGCCATCAAGATTTCTTCTCCCCTCTTTACATCCTCCATGAAATCGAATAGTCGTTGTCGGGCAACTGGATCAATTTTCGTTTCGTCAGACCACAGGACATCCCCCACCCCTCCCCCCCAAAAAATGATCAAGTCTTTACTCAAAAGGAACACTATAAAAAAACCAGAATGATGGTTGACCAGATGCACAGGAACACATGGCTTCTTCCTGAGAGGAGCGCCATTTCAGCACCATATTGAAATTCTAAGTACTTGTTTGTACTACAATTCTTACCAGCTTCACCCAGCATAATCACAAGGTCTTTTGCTTTTGTTCTTGAGCATTGACTATGCAACATTGTATATCTGAGCGACACAAACCGTTTCCATCCTGATGATGCTATGACGGCTGGACATTCCCATCTTGTTTTGTACTCTGCGCCGTATTATATAGTGTTTGTACAGACTGTGACAAGGCACTTGACAGGTGTATGGTAAATTGCACCGCCCTAAGGATGATCCAGCGATGTGCAAAGTCCACAGTTCATACTTCTCTAGATATCTTTGGGCTGATCTTCTTAGACTTTCCATTGATGTTACCACACTGAAAAGCAGTGTTTCTTTTGGGCACATAAATACGTCACCGTGACGAGATGTCTCTAATTTAACTTGCCAGGAATTATTGCCAATAAAGTCATCTCTAGACTCTTTAATATTTTTTCACTCTGTTTCATTGCACTCTTGGCAAGATCTCAAACAAGTTTTTTTTTTCTGCATTAGAATGTACCACTCTGAACATCCTCCACCTCACCATCTTGAAAGGTTGGATAAGAAACAATGTAGATATTGTTGCTATATTTATTAAACAAGAAAAACTGACAATGAATAAGCAAATGTGGTCCTGTACTTGCCCTTGAGAAGTACAAATGCAATACAAATATTTCAAACGGTACATTTTTTTACATGTGATTTTGGAACACTTAGCTCAACAGGATAGATTAATTTCGAACGCGTAAGATAAACACATATGTTACGTCGAGTAATCTTGTATTTATTTTGGCAACATCAAGTATTTGAACAGCGAACTGGTTATCATTGTGATTGAATGGTAGCCGCAACAGGAACTATTCCAGCTTGCTATTGCTCGTGCATGTCGTAAGACAAAAGGCAAGTTCATACTCTACTTAGTATGAAGCGAGTTCAATACAACACGTAAACTCTTCCATGTCATAGTTATAAATATATTCTGAGGGTCTTTTTTTTACCCCTACTTGAAGTACTGATAGCCCGACATTCCCTCCGTTTTGTCCTACCTCGGCCACAGGTTCTGGAATCAGGGCTCTGCGTGTCGCCTCCCAGACTATCTCACCGTTCTTTGTGTGAAAATTGTAATAATCGTTACGGATTTAGACAACTATTGCACATCCTATAATGACTGATTATGCTTCTTACAAGTGGCGTGCAAACATTGTCCTAAAATTTGTTTTACACTCACAGATCATTACAAAGGTATGTTTTGCACACGAAGTCCTAATTGTGAGTGGGGATACTCAAAATGGATAATTTAATAACTTTTCTAAATATATGGTAATTAAAAAAAAGTGAAGTTCCTTTTAAGAGTTACATGCCTGACTTACAATGCCCTACTATTTCTCTGACAGTTTACATTAGACACAGACATCCAGGAGCCTGATCTGGCCACAACTTGACGTTGCTATGCACTCTTATATGATGTGCTGGGCGAAACGATGAAACCCGAGCCTTTAAAGGGACTGGGCGAGAAAAAGATACCTTGTGTCTCTTTGTACTAGTCAGATTCCAATGAGGTTTTTTGCTAATGTAATTATCTGTGTGAACATGCAGACGACCTTCCCCCTGCTCCAGTCCTTTCCTCTCCTCCCACCTGCTGCTAGTTGCGATAATGAAAAACAAACTGCACAATGACGCTGCATGCTGACGAGCTTATCTTCTCTCCTGAAGCAGATGAGAGGGAGAATACTTGGCACAATACAGTTATCCCCCCTGTGGATTAGCCAAATAATATGTTTTGCTCAGTATCGACACTTGACTTCTGTGCTCATCGCTGCGTAGGTGGAATGAATGAATCATCAGAGGATGGTACTTGATTTTTTTTAACACAGAAACAGCAGAAAACCCCTCTTTTTCATGGCTCTAATGACTTAGGGTGAAGGTAAGGGTAAGTATCACGAGTATCAGAATCACTTATTGGCACAACTCCCTTCAAGGACTGGAACCCAAATTGGACTCCTTTCATGGGACCACATGTGAAACCTTGACACTTAGAACCACATGTATGAAAACTGTCTAGGTCTAAAACTCACTTTGTTGCTCACAGTCAAACCAAATCAGAGCGCCAATGTCATTCAATATTTGTGCCTCATTGGGAAATGGCATGAATAGAGGGGAGCTATGATTGGTTGCCTATGAGGCTGCTGCCATTGGATTGTTCATGGGCTGAACTCAACAGTGAATTTTAGACCTAGACAGTTTTATTACAATGCATGTCCCTTTAGGCTTTTCGTAGCAATACTGCATTATTTTTTAACGGATTTATTAACTAGGATGACTAGATCCGTTACTGAACGTTAAGAATAACTGAACTTACTTTGACTATGTTTTTCAACACCTTCCCACCAATATATGCGTTTATTTTTAAACAGACTGAGGGACAACAGAGCGTCTGCGCTTTTCCACAGTTGAGAAAAAAAATTAGCTTGAATACTGTTACCGACCTTACACTTTGTATTTTTTTAATTGCATGTCATTGGAAGACATATCCTTCTTGTGAATGTGCCCGGTGTTGTAATCCTATACATTTGTAATCTCTCCATAAAAATGTTAGATAAACAAAACTATCCCATATCAAACTGCAGAAATGGCGGACAGCCAATAGAAAACAGACCTAGTAAATAAACAAAAAGTAAAAAATAAAATAAAAGAAGGGATGTCAACCCTCTGCACTCAAATACAATGCCGACGGTTTGGCCTTCACGCTTCTATTTTACATACGTTAACACAAACGTAAAACGTTTTGAAATGGATGGTTACGCCAGTGTGCAATAAGCCTATTATGATTTTGACTTTTTCTCATTCAGTAATGTATGATGTGAATAAGTAATTATTTGTGAGACATTGTTCCTCCCAAGACTTGAGAAATATCTACTACACAGAATTTACAGACAGTGTACACTATACTTCGATATTACAGAACGCAGGACGAGAAGCTCCCTCGTCAATTTTCATTTTTGGTTCAGTGTCCGGAATGGATGAGATGTGGTTCTCCTGGAACTGTAATGGACATTGTCATGTTATGTTATAGCATGAAATCCGCTTACAAGAAAATCGGGGCCATTTTGAACTACTATTACGGTATGTTTGTCAATAGTGTATCTGAATACTTGCACAAGGTGTGTCGGTATAGTCTATTACTAGGTTAAGTTATTATTATTTATTTTTAAAGCGCCTTTGCTTCAGGGGACGCATGTGAACTTTCAAGGGGATTTAAAATACTTTAAAATAAAAATCAAAAAAATTTAAAAGGGGTTGACGAAAAAAAATGTTTTAAAATTTATAGGTTTTCCTCCCTGCCTCTTTCAGCCCAAAAAATTGAGTGTAAATTTTGGGAGGGATCCAAAAGGGGAAAAGGTGAGCAAAATCACTCTTTTGAACCCCCGATGTCTGTTCGTATTAAAAGCAATGAAAAAAGCACTTTTCCCTATTTGTTAGCCCCCCCTTTTTGGGGGACGTTGGGGGATCGACGACGGACCCAAACAGGGCACCCTTAAAAAAAGGAGTATGAAAACCACGGATGAAAGACCCCTTTGGTAAAACATCCCCTTTAACCCCCAAGTGCTCCCTGGAAAAAATTTAAACAGGTGCATTTTCCTTGGGAAAAACTTTTGGTCACAAAACCCCACCCACTGGGGGGGCCCCAATTCCCTAGTAAAAAACTGTAAATTCCCAGAAGCACATTTCACAAAAAAGCCAAAAAATACGATTTTAAGGGAGAGATTACACACAAAAAAAACAAAGCTGATGAACTACCATTCACACACCAACTATCCACAAACGGGGGTGACTGCTTATATTATAGTTGCTTTATAAAAAAGGTTTTAATAAAAAAGTACCAGTCATCCCAATTTTTTGTATGGTACACCATGCCAGCTTACAACCAATTGATCACACCCTTACTATTTCAAAAATTCCCCCCAGCACTTTTCCCAGTTTTCCCAGCATAAAAAATTACTGAACCTTTCTGCTTCCCATTTGAACAGAGAAAAATACATACTAAAAAAAATATAAAATATTGGGTTTTTTGTTCGATGTGTTTAAATAATACAAAAACGGGAAAAGGATCCTCACTGTCTTACAAGCCCTTTAAAACGGGCACGTTATGCAGTTTATAAAAAATCACAGAAAAAATGAGACGTTATGTACTTACATATACAAGGCCAAACTTACAACTCAGAACTGGAAAGAGGCACCATTAAGACAGTGGCAATCTAAGCCCCAGTGTTACCTGGGAGAAACCCAACAAGTGCAGCTCACTGATGAATAATTGCTCACAAACCCATCCACTAAGGGTATGTTCACACAGAGTAATTTCGGCATGCATTTCGCCGCGTATTTGTGCTCTAATATGGGCGAGATGCGCGCCGAAATTACAGTAATCCACAGTTCTCATAGAGAACTTCGCATAGACATATTCATATTCTGTCCAAAAACCGGGCGGAAAGAATAAACATGTTCAATGTTTTTCGGACCGCCGGGCGGAAAAATCCGTGCAGTGGGTAGCGCTGCGCAGGTTTTCCATAGAGGTCCATTTTAAAGCTTGTCAGCTGGTTTGCAGACGTTTTCAGACGTTTTCAAAACCGAAAACCGTCTGAAAAACCGTCTGCAAACCAGTGCCGTGGGGACAAGCCCTTAGGGTGCTTTCACACAGCGCAGTTTTGGTGCAGTTTTAGCTGCGCTCCAATTAAACTGCCTTCATTACCAGCAAGCTTCTTTCTGTTGTCTAAATTATTCAGAAAGGGGTTTCAAGTAAGTAACCAATTAGGGTGCTTTCACACGGTGCGTTTGTGACACATTCTTTGATGCATTTTTTGTGCAGAAAGACACAGCAGTTAATGCTTTATCTTTCTGCACATCAAAAGCGTTAAAAAACGAACCAAAAACAGACGGTGTGAAAGCACCCTTAGGCAATGTTCACACGGCTTTACTGCGGGGCGAAATTTCCGCCCCGAAATTACGCCGTGTGGCCTGGGCGGGGGAATAGTGAGCGGGGGCCGGCACTTCGCCGGCCATAGACGTCATTGCTAGCGGCGCGTATACGCCGCTAAGAATGTGACATGTCAATTATCTCCCCCTCGGCGTATTCGCCATAGGGAGAGGAGCTGTAATGCATAGTTCTCTATGAAAAAACTGTGCATTACCGTAGTTTATGGGAGGATTCCCAGCCCCTAATTGGCGCATTTTCAGCGCTTTAAATTACGGGAGCTGAAATTACGTCCAAAGGAAATAAGCGTGGTGAACATAGCCTTAGTGGATGGGTATGTGATCAATTCTTCATTAGTGAGCTGCAGCTGTTGTGTTTCTCCCAGGTAGCACTGGTACTGATATTGCCTCCTACTGGGAATAATTCATTGTCCAGTAATAGAGCTGTAAGGGTATGTTCACACGGTGTGTTGAGTCCATGTGAACACACGCTTTTAGCTGCGTATTTGGATTCGTCTGTCGAACCCACAACGGACCCAAACACGCATCTAACTAATAGCAGTGTGATTTACATTACTTTTAATATGAGACACACTTTGGCGTTCACACGAGTGATCGCCGATGCGTCTCACCGCGTCTTTCGGATCCGTCCCAAGAATTAACAAGTCAATTCTTGGTCCAAAAGACGCAGCAGGAGCCCTATTTAAAATAAGGTGCGATCCTGCTGCATCCAACACGCAGCTGCATGTCGGATCCGTTCAGGATCCGATCGACAAAGCGTTTTGGGAAGCGATTTTCTTATCCAACATGGATCCAAAAAACGCTGTGTGAATGGTCCCTAAGTATGGATGTGGTTTTAAGTAAATAATGTCCCATTTTTCTGTAAATTGCTAGTAAGGCTAATGTAGGGACTCACAAGACAATGACCCTTGTTGTGAGTGTGTGCACTTTTGCCAAAATATCAAATACCTCAAATTTGAGATTTTTCCAATATGTAATTTTACCCTGTGACACCGGGGAGCAGAGGGTGTCAGTATTTTGTGTAGGACCCTTGACATATACTTGGCAACCTGCTCAATTGAACAGTAAGGGCTCGTTCACACGGCTGATTTGGGCAACTATTTCAGCCGTACTGCGCGCCATATTTGCGCTGCAGTATGGCTGAAATCCGTCCCTGTCATTACGGTAATCCACAGTTCTCATAGAGAACTATGGATTCCGTCTCTCCTCCCCGCCCGGCGTATTCGTGACATGTCAATTATTTACTGTGTGTACGCGCCGTGAATAATGACTGTCTATGAGGCCGGAGAGCTGCCGGCCCCCCTGTCCCGCCCCCGCTGCACGGCAGCTGGCGTAATTGTGGGGCGAAATCCTTCTCCGCAATTAGGACGGCAATAAGCCGTGTGAACTGTGCCTAAGGGTGTCATCAATTGGTTGTAAACCAGCATTGTGTACCATACATGATTGTGTAACTGCCACCCTTTATAAGCCTTATCTTTATGCAATAATAATACTAGCACTCACCTCCCTCATTCATAGTAGATGTAGAGTAGTTGTTTATCAGTATTTTTGCATTTGTGCAGTCTACCCTGTGTTGTATTGTGGCTTTTCTGCATACTGGTGTGAACTGGTACTTATTCAATGCGCAGGGTTTTTTTTGTTTTGTTTTTTTATTAGGCAGTTGCTCCCTAGTGGGTGGGTGTGTGAGCACTTGTTTATTAGTGAGCTTTACCTTTTACATTTCTCCCGGGTAGCACTGAGGCCAATATTCCTACTGGGAAGAGCTTATTGTCCAGCACATTGAGCTCCAGGCCTTAAAGGTGCTTTCGCCCAGTGCATTTTTTTTTTTTGCAGAAATGCACAGCATGAACTATATTTCAAGACAAGGGACAGAGGAGAATGACAGACGGCATATATGATATGTGACAGTATATTGCCTCACACACACAATGGTATATATGATAATAATGTAATATATGACAGGTTATATGCTATGTGACAGTATATTACCTCACACACAGTGGTATATGTGACAGTATATTACTTCACACACTGTGGTATATGTGACAGTATAATACCTCACACACAGTGGTATATAGGATATGTGACCGTATATTACCTCACACACGGTGGTATATAAGATATGTGACAGTATATTGCCTCACACACTGTGGTATATAGGATATGTGACAGTATATTGCATCACACACGGTGGTATAGATGATATGTGACAGTACATTACCTCACACACTGTGGTATATAGGATATGTGACAGTATATTACCTCACACACAATGGTATATGTGACAGTATATTACCTCACACACGGTGGTATATATGATATGTGACAATATATTACCTCACACACGGCGGTATATATGATATGTGACAATATATTACCTCACACACGGCGGTATATATGATATGTGACAATATATTACCTCACACACGGCAGTATATATGATATGTGACAATATATTACCTCACACACTGTGGTATATAGGATATGTGACAGCAGGGGCGTAACTAGAGAAGCCAGGGCCCCATAGCAAACTTTTGGATGCCCCCCCCCCCCCTCCCTGACCACGACATGTACCAGGACATGCTGTTAGAAAATTTGTAGATAATACAAGGGGCAAATACCTCACCATACATATCACCATCATACTGCTACCAATCAAATCCACTATACCAGAAACAACATTACCAATAACTCTATTACAAAGGAACCTGATTATACCGCCAGAACACGACCACAAATTACCACAACATAGTGACTGAATAATAACCCTACACTATTACTGATCAGTACACAAAGACCAATACTGTCTAATTAAAAATAAATTTAATAATATAGTGACCATAAAGTGGTATATACTAGTGTGCACAGGCTCTGAGGACTGTATATAAACCCCCTTTCAAGTGACCATTAGTGGTAGACAGCAAATGTACACAGGCTCTGCAGACTGTATATTAAACCCCCATACAGTGACCCTATAGTGGTTGACAGCAGTGTACACAGGCTCTGCAGACTGTATATAACCACCATACAGTGACCATATAGTGGTAGACAGCAGTGTACACAGGCTCTGCAGACTGTATATAACCACTATACAGGGACTATATAGTGGCATACACCAGTGTACACAGGCTCTGCAAGACCGTATTATAGCCTCCTTTCAGTGACCATTATAGTGGTAGACACCAGTGTACCCCTGGCTCTGCAGACTCTATATAACCACCATACAGTGACCATATAGTGGTATACAGCAGTGTACACAGGCTCTGCAGACTGTATATTACCTCCATACAGTGACCATATAGTGGTAGACAGCAGTGTACACAGCCTGTGCAGACATATAAATGATTACAGTTTCAGTTACATCTTGTGACTCACAGGTGACGGTTTCTTGACCAGTCGTTGGGCTTTCCCCTTTTGTTCTGGGAATCCGGTCAGTCCGCCATCTTGATGACATCTCCCGACCACTTGTCCCTGCAGATTTAAACACAAATATCTTAGAATCCTGACGAAAGGGGACACATATAAGTAGACCGGAAGGCTGGTGGGGGTATACAGGCAGGCTTGTGGGGGTATACGGCAGGCATATAGGGGTGCAGAGGCAGGCATATGGGGGCTGTATAGGCAGGCAGGCATATAGGGGGCTGTATAGGCAGGCATATAGGGGGCTGTATAGGCAGGCAGGCAGATAGGGGGCTGTATAGGCAGGCAAGCAGGCAGATAGGGGGCTGTATAGGCAGGCAGGCATATAGGGGGCTGTATAGGCAGGCATGCATATAGGGGGCTGTATAGGCAGACAGGCAGGCAGGCATATAGGGGGCTGTATAGGCAGACAGGCATATAGGGGGGCTGTATAGGCAGGCAGGCATATGGGGGTATAGGAGGCATATTTGGGGGGTATAGGCAGGCAATATGGGGGGCTATAGGCAGGCATATGGGGGCTATAGGCAGGCATTGGGGGCTTTTAGGCAGGCATATGGGGGGCTATAGGCAGGCTAATGGGGGCTATAGGAAAGGGATATGGGGGCTATAGGTAGGCTTTGGGGCTATAAGGCAGGCATATGGGGGCTATAGGCAGGCATTATGGGGGCTATGGCAGGCTAAAGGGGGGTATAGGCAGGCTATGGGGGCTATAGGCAGGCATATTGGGGGAGTATAGGTAGGAATATGGGGGAGTATAGGAAGGCATATTGGGGGCTTTAGGCAGGCATATGGGGGCTATAGGCAGGCATATGGGGGAGTATAGGTAGGCATATGGGGCTATAGGCAGGCATATGGGGGGCTATAGGCAGGGCAGGCATTTTAGGGGGCTGTATAGGCAGGCATATGGGGGGGTTTTAGGAGGCATATGGGGGGGTATAGGCAGGCATATTTGGGGTATAGGCAGGCATATGGGGGGGGGTATAGGCATGCATATGGGGGGGTAATAGCAGGCATTATGGGGAGTATAGGCAGGCATATGGGGGTATAGGCAGGCATATGGGGGGTATAGGCATGCATATGGGGGGTATAGGCAGGCATATGGGGGGTATAGGCAGGCATTTTGGGGTAGATAAAATAAGAAAAAAAACTTACTCACCTCGATCCACGCTCCCCCATGCGGCGCTCGCTCCGCTCTGCTACTTTCCCTGCAGCCTCTGCGCTCAGCGCGGGCGGCGCGGTGATGTGACGTCACCGCGCTGGCCCAACGTGAAACCCCAGAGGGGCCGGCAGGGGGAAGTACAGGCGGAGCGATCGGCGCTCCGTCTGCTACTACCGAGCAGCGCTGCCTTTGAACGCTCGGGCCGGGGAGCCCGGGCGTTCAGAGGGAGTATGCGCCGGGCCCCGCAGCTCCCCCGCCCGCCGCAGTTGAACTGTTAAGTTCCACTGCCGGCGGGCCCAGGAGCGGCATTACCGGGTATGCGGACGCAGTAGCAGCTGCCCCGGGGCCCCCCTAAGCGCCGGGGCCCCGTAGCAACTGCTACCCCGGTAGTTACGCCACTGTGTGACAGTATATTGCCTCACACACGGTGGTATATAGGATATGTGACAGTATATTGCCTCACACACTGTGGTATATATGATATGTGACAGTATATTACCTCACACACTGTGGTATATAGGATATGTGACAGTATATTGCCTCACACACTGTGGTATATAGGATATGTGACAGTATATTGCCTCACACACTGTGGTATATAGGATATGTGACAGTAGATTGCCTCACACACTGTGGTATATAGGATATGTGACAGTATATTACCTCACACACTGTGGTATATAGGATATGTGACAGTATATTGCCTCACACACTGTGGTATATAGGATATGTGACCGTACATTGCCTCACACACGGTGGTATATAGGATATGTGACCGTATATTGCCTCACACACGGTGGTATATAGGATATGTGTGTGAGGTAATATACTGTCACTCCAAGATTTCTCCCGTGCTTCACCCACACTCACTGCCCCAACAACTAGATTCCCCCACTTTCACCGCCCCAAAAGCAAACCTGAAAACCATTTTTTCGGTTGCCTAAAACCCTTCACTAAATTGCCATTTCCCTCCAAAAAAAATGTCTGCCCTCCCCCTCCTGCCTTTCCCCCCTTTAGATTGTAAGCCCCCGCGGGTAGTTCTCTCTCCCTCTGTCGTGCCAATTTTCATTAATCACTTTTTTATTGTACTTGTTTGATTATGTAATGTAGTAACCCCCTCGATGACAGGCCTGGGAAACAAAGGGCTTTAAAATAAATAAAATAAAAAATGTGGGTATATTGCTCACACACTGTGGTATTAGGATATGGGACTGTTTTGCCTCCCACTGTGGTATATAGGATATGTGACGGAATATTGCCCAACACGGGTATATAGGGTATGGACGGGGAATATTGCCCCCAAAAAGTGGTATTTAAGGTTGTGATGTATATTGCCTCCCCCGGGGATATAGGTAGTGACAGTTATTGCCGCACACACTTGGTTTTAAAAGGATTTGCGGTTTTTTCCCCCCACCTGTGGTATACAGGATATGTGACTGTATATTACCTCACACACTGTGGTATATAGGATATGTGACTGTATATTATCTTACACACGGTGAAATATAGGATATGTGACTGTATATTGCCTCACACACTGTTTGGGTTTTGGACATGTGATGTATATTGCCTCCCCACACGGAGGTTTTTTACGATAGGACGTATATTGCCTACCACTGTGGTTACAGGTTGTGACAGTATTTGCCCCACCACTGTGGGTATATAGGTATGTGACAGTACATTGCCTCACCACTGGGGATTAAAGGTATGTGACAGTAATGCCTCACACAGGTGTGTATAGGATAGTGCTGTATATTACCTCACACCTTGTGGGATATAGGTATGTGACTGTTTTTACCTTACACCGGTAATATATAAATATGTGTGTTATTACCTTACCCGGTGATTTATGGATATGGACTGATTTTGCCTCACACACGGGGTATTAGGACAGTGATGTATATTTACCTTTCACACTGTGGTTATAGGAAAATTGGACAGTATATTGCCCCACCACGGAGGTATATAGGATATGTGACAGTACATTACCCAAACACTGTGTATTAGGATATTGGGCAGTTTATTGCCTACACATGTGGTTTAGGATATGTGACCCTATATTGCCTCAACATGGTGGTATACAGGGTATGTGACGTATATTGCCTCACACATGTGTTTTATAGGTATGTAGTACATTACCCACATACTGGGTATATAGGTATGTGACCGTATATTTCCTCACACACTGTGGTATATAGGAATTTTTGACCGTTTTTGTCACCCGGTGATGTATAGGATATGTGAATGTATATTGCCTCACACACTGTGGTATACAGGATATGTGACTGTATATTACCTCACACACTGAGGTATATAGGATATGTGACTGTATATTTTAAACCCGGGGATATATTGAATATGTGCTGATATTACCTTAAACGGTGGTTATAGGAATGTGACTGTTATATTGTCACAACGGAGGGAAAAAGGATATGTGACTGTATATTCCCTCACACACGGAGGTATATAGGATATGTGACTGTATATTACCTTACACACGGTGGTATATAGGATATGTGACTGTATATTACCTTACACACGGTGATATATAGGATATGTGACTGTATATTACCTTACACATGGTGATAATGGGTATGTGACTGTATTTGCCACCACGGTGGTATATGGACTGTGCGTTTTTGCCCCACACAGGAGGTATATGGATTTGTGCGTATATTGCTCACACACGGTGGTATATAAGATATGTGACAGTATATTGCCTCACACACGGTGGTATACAGGACATGTGACGGTATATTGCCTCACACACTGTGGTATATAGGATATGTGACAGTACATTACCTCACACACTGTGGTATATAGAATATGCGACGTTATTGCTCAAGACTGTGGTTTTATAGGTTGAGACGATATTGCCTACACATGTGGTTTAGGATTGTGACGTATTTATAAATGGGGGAATAGTATGCGACAGTAATTTTCCTCAAGATGTGGGATATGGATATGTGACCGTACTTGCCCCACACCGTGGTATTAGGATATGAGGCCCTAAAATTTCCTCACACCCTGTGGTATATAGGATTGTGACAGTTATTCCCCACACAATGTGGTATATAGGATTGTGGGGCGTACATTGCCTCCACCGGGGGGGTTATAGGGTATGTGACCGTATATTGCCTCACACACTGTGGTACATAGGTTTTGTGTGTATATTACCTCCCACTGTGGTACATGGATATGTGACATACATTTCCTCACAACTGTGGTATTAGGTATGTGACCCCTACTTGCCTACACCCCTGTGGTATTAGGATATGGACCGTACATTCCTCACACATGTGGTTATAGGATATGTGAAGATTTGCCTCCACACTGTGGGTTTTTTAGGTATGTGACCCTAATTGCCTACACAGGTGGGGATTGGATATGTGACCGTATATTGCCTCACAACTGTGGGTTTTGGATTGTGACTTATATTTCCTCAAAACTGTTTTGGGCATAGGATATGTGAAAATACATTGCCTACACACTGTGGGTTATGGATACGTGACGTATATTGCCTCACACACTGTGGTATATAGGATATGTGACCGTACATTGCCTCACACACTGTGGTAATAGGGTTGTGACAGTTATTGCCCCACACACTTGGGGATATAGGATATGTGACGTCTTGCGCCACCGGTGGGGGGGATATTGGGGTAGTGACCGTACCCTTGCCTCCACATGTGGAATAGGTATGTGACAGTATATTACCCCACACTGTGGGGAAAAAAGATATGTGACCGTTTAAATTCCCCCACACACTGTGGAATATTGGATATGTGACAGTATATTACTTCACACACTGTGGTATATGTGATAGTTTATTACCTCACAGACAGTGCTATATATGATAATAATGTAATACATGACAGGTTATATCATACCTGACACTATCTCACCTCACACAACAATGAAGACAGAAATACAGATGAAATTGTGCGCTGAGGTAAATGCAGTGAGCTAGGGGGACGCCTGAGAATTGTGGGAATTGTAGTTCACTTTCGGGCTTCTTTCCTTAGAGCAGCTCTAAAGGGGAAAATAAGTCCAGTCCCTCTAGTGTGTGTCAGCTGACTGCAGAGAGCCAATAGGATGGAGGAATGAGGCCCCGCACATTCTGCCGGCTCTTCTGACAGTTGGTGCGGTACGTGGGTAGAAGCTCTCACTGCTGAGCATGCGTAGAACTCCTTACAGGGCCGGCCGGCAGTGAGAGGTAAAGCAGAGGCCTGACCACAGGAACCTGCGCACTGTATGAATGGGCGGGGGGGGCCCCCTGTGCCCCGCCGCCCGCCTGTGTGAACCCCGGCCTCAGTGCACACTTTAATGTTGAACAGATGACGGAGCTGTTATCTGGTGGTGTGACGTAAAGGAAAACGTATGCATAGGTAGCTGAAGGTGCGGGGGTATGGGCACGGATGCCGCGTAAAAGACGTGGAGTTGTTTTTATTTTCCGTCAAAAATTGAAAAATTTTAAAAAATGGGAGATTCAGGGCCGCGTTCTTCAAGTTTGAACAAAAATGATCGTTACCCGCTAAGGTATGTTCACACGCCGTTATTCGGGCGCCCTTTTGTGCATATTTGCGCTTTAATACGGGCGAAATGCGCGCCGAAATTACGGTAATCGATAGTTCTCAGAGAAATACGGATAACACCTCCTCTCACCGCTCGTACATACTCTAGTATTGCACAGACATCTATGTATGCACAGAACAATCCCCACCCCCCCTCACACCCTCCCAGTGTTAGGCTATGTTCACACGGTGTATTTGCAGGGCGTAATTACGCCCCGCAATTACGCTGTGTGATGCGGGGGGCCGGCACTTCACCGGCCCATAGACAATCACTGCTGGCGGCGCGTATACGCCGCTAGAAAGTGACATGTCAATTATCTCCCCGCCCGGCGAAGCGACGTAATCCATAGTTCTCTATGACAACTGTGAATTACAGTAATGAATGGGCCGTTTTTGGCCCGTAATTGGCGCACATCGGCGCGTAATTACGGACCGAAATACGGCCCATTTTAAGCCGTGTGAACATGCCCTTATCGTGTTATGTACATGCACTAATCTGATGAGTCTATGGGTGTAGAATCTACATGCTGGGACTGGTAGTTCCCTATCAGCTGGCTGAGGCAGTTAATATGGAATCAGAAGTCCCAGCATGCTACACTAGTGGTCTGATATGTGTGTGTATATATATAATATATTATATTATATATATATATATTTTTATATTATTATATATATTTTAAATATATATATATATATATATATATATATACCACACTCCCCGGGCCCACTTTATTAGGTACACCTGTCCAACTGTCGTTAACACTTAATTTCTAATCAGCCAATCACATGGCGGCAACTCAGTGCATTTAGGCATGTAGACATGGTCAAGCCCAATCTCCTGCAGTTCAAACCGAGCATCAGTATGGGAAGAAAGGTGATTTGAGTGCTTTGAACGTGGCATGGGTTGTTGGTGCCAGAAGGGCTGGTCTGAGTATTTCAAAACTGCTGATCTCCTGGGATTTTCACGCACAACCATCTCTGGGGTTTACAGGGGAATGGTCCGAAAAAGAAAAAAATCCATGAGGCGGCAGTCCTGTGGGCGAAAAGGGCCTTGTTGATGCCAGAGGTCAAAGGAGAATGGGCAGACTGGTTCGAGCTGATAGAAAGGCAACAGTGACTCAAATAGCCACCCGTTACAACAAGGTAGGCAGAAGAGCATCTCTGAACGCACAGTACGGCCAACTTTGAGGCAAGATGGGCTACAGCAGCAGAAGACCACACCGGGTGCCACTCCCTTTCAGCTAAAAAACAGGAAAAGGGAGGCTCCATTTGCCCAAGCTCATCGAAATTGGACAGTAGAAGATTGGAAAAACGTTGCCTGGTCTGATGAGTCTCGATTTCTGCTGCGACATTCGGATGGTTTAGGGTCAGAATTTGGCGTCAACAACATGAAAGCATGGATCCATCCTGCCTTGTATCAACGGTTCAGGCTGGGGGTTTGGTGGGTGTCCATGGTGTGGGGAATATTTTCTTGGCACTCTTTGGGCCCCTGGTACCAATTGAGCATCGTTGAAACACCCTTGTGGAATCTATGCCACGAAGAATTGAGGCAGTTCTGAAGGCAAAAGGGGGTCCAACCCTTTTACTAGCATGGTGTACCTAATAAAGTGGCCGGGTGAGTGTATATCCCAACACACATATATATATATATATATATATATATATATAATATATAATTTTTCCTTTTCACATTCTATCTAATATTCCCCTAAAGTTTGTAGCTTAGAGTGACAAACCACAAGGCATATGTGAATATATACACACACACACATTTTATGGCGGATGCAGTTACTTATTCCAAAGGATAGCAAGTGTGGCATGTTGGGACCCGTGGCACTAGAAGTTCCAGCTTGCCACATTAGCCATCCTCTGGGGTTTATGTTAGTATCATTGCTCTATTCTCCTCTTCACCCCTCTCTCTTACATTTAAACCTTCTGTCCCCTCTCCTGAGAAGTTGATAGAAGTGAAGGATCTGTGGTGACATCAGTCGCATTAAAATAATGGAGTGTGCACTGAGCCTTACTAGGCAGTTTCCCCTTAGTGGTTGGGTGTGTAACCGGTTAATTATTAGTATTTTTGCAATCTCCCCTGTGTGGTATTGTGGCTTTTCTGCATGCTGGTGTGATCTGGTGCTTGTTCGATGTGCAGTTTTTTACTAGGCAATTGCCCCCCTAGTGGATGCATGTGTGAGCTGATGCTCATTAGTTATCTGCACCTGTTATATCTCTTCCAGGTAGCACTGAGGCTTTTATTGCCTCCGACTGGGAATAGTTCTGTATCCGGTCATGGAGCTCTGAGTACGGTCGAGTGGTTGTGTGTGTTTAAGGCAATGGTCACACGGCTTATTGCAGGCGTAATTGCGGGGGCGTATTTTGCCCGCAATTACGTCGCCTGCCGCGGGACAGGGCGGGGGGGCCGGCGCATAGAAATGCATTATCCACGGCGCGTATACGCCCTGAATAAGTAGCATGTCACTTCTCTCCCCGCTCGGCGGATTGTGTGAGCGGGGAGAGGAGACGTAATCCATAGTTCTCTATGAGAACTGTGAATTTCCGTAATGACTGGGACGGATTTCAGCCCGTAATTCGCGCAGTACGGCGCGGAATACGGGACCAAATCCATCCCAAAATAAGCCGTGTGAACATGGCCTAAGAACCAAACTAACTACCGTATTTTTCTGACTATAAGGGCGCCCCCTTGGTTTTAGAGGGAAAATGGGGGGGGGGGATTTGAAGCAGAAAAAGTACGGGCTGAAGTGTAGTTTTTAGTGGTACCATTTTGGGATACATGCACCTTTTGATTACTTTTTGTTCCAATTTGTAGGCGCAATGAAATGACAGATCACAATTTTGGAATTTGGAATTTTTTTCTTCTATGGTGTACAGTGTACGGGATAAATATATTTTAATGGATCGGACTTTTATGGGTGTGGTAATACCAATTACGTGTAACTTTTTTTTTCTTTTTATGTTAATACTTAGTCCCCCTAGGACCATTTTATGTTAATACCTAGTCCCCCTAGACCATTATCTATAGAACTGTCTTGTCCTATAAACACAGGACTACTCAACATACCCCTTTTTTAAATTACACTTCATTCATTCATTGCCATAGGCAAGGGGGAAGGGGTGTCATACATGGCGGGGTCGGGAGGTTTTCCTTTTCCGTTTCCCCAACCGATCCCCCCCCCCCTTTTTTACGTTGCGGGGTGGGGGGGGAAAAATCAGAGGGAGGATCGGTGCACAGCACCGCTCCTCATTGAGCTACACGCTGTAATCGCCACGGCGTCTAAATTTTCAAACAATGGATGAGCTGGCTCCTTCCCCGCTGTTAAACGCCGCTGCCGGCTGTACAATTTTCTATCTCGGGGGGCATGAGATTAAAGCTCCTTTCTGCCAGTGCAATATAGGGGGAAAATTTTGGGCTAAAAAGGCCCGTTCCACACGGTTATTTCGGAACGGATTTGCCGGGCCCTATTTAAAGATCGTAAATTTCCCTTTCCGAAATCATTTTTGAAATAAGTTGGGGAGGCCAAATTTTTATTGGGCCCATTGGGGGAAAAAGTGTCTCGTTCAGACGCCCTTTTTTCCGTTCCGTATTTTCCGTCGCGGATTTGGGGGCCGCAAAAAGGGCCCGGGAAAAAAAAGTGGGATTCAATTATTTTTGGGCCGGGGTTTCGCGACCGGGGGTTTACACCATATAATGAAAGGGGATTTTTAAAACCTAGCGAAATACGTGCCCACTAAGTTTAACCCCTTAATTTTAAAATGATTTTCAAAATGGGTTTCGGAACGTATTTCCCAAACGGGGAAACCGACATAAAACGTTTCTGAAATAAGCCGTGTGAACATAGCCTAAGGGTATGTTCACACGACGTACTGGGGCACATACTGTGTGTTTTGGAAGTATGTGCTGATCAGTGCGTACTTCCAAGGACAAGGGGGGGGGGGGTTGGGCAGGCCCTGGATGGCCCCATTCACTTCTATTATCCACTTCTATTATCAGCCATGCAAGCGCCGTGAAGAAGTGATCGGTCACTTCTCTCCCCAGGCGTATTGTAAACTGAGGGAGACGACGCGTAATTCACAGCTCTCCATGAGAGCTATGAATTACCGTAATTGCGGTGCGCAGTTCGTCCATCTTAAAGTGCAAATACGCGGCAAAATTCGCGCCGCAATTTCGCTGGTGCAAAATCCCTAAGATTCACACCTTTTCCCCCCCCCCCCCTCCACCTCCCCACCCAAATGTGGGGGAAAAACGCGCATCTTATAGTCCGAAAAATACGGTAACTACAACAATCCAAACTAGAATGACATTCACAGCTACTTTACAGAATAATATGAGGATACAAATAAGTGTTTTCAATAATTCACAGTAACAGGGGATCAGGAGTAAGGGTATGTTCACATGGCGTTTTTGGATCCGTGTTGGATACGAAAATTGGATCCAAAAACGCTGCAGCAATCGCATGTGAAACATATCCAACACGTACCAAAACAGGCAGCTCCATGTTTGGCTGCATGTTGGATGCAGCAGGATCGCACCTTATTTTAAATAGGCTGGCCTGCTGCTCTTTCGGGCCAAGTATTGACAATTCAATTCTTGGAATCGGATCCGAAAGACGCAGGTGAGAAGCAGATCACTCGTGTGTAGAACGTCGATGCGTGTCTCCGTATAAAAGGCAATGTAAATAAATGTTTTTTGGCTGTCTGCTAATTTATTTTACACACACCGGCCACATTAATAGGTACACCATGCTTGTAACGGGTTTTGGACCCCCATTTGCCTCATAACTGCCTCAATTCTTCGTGGCATAGATTCCACAATGTGTTGCAACGATGCTCAATTGGTACCAAGGGCCCAAAGAGTGCCAAGAAAAATATTCCCCACACCATGACACACCACACCAGCTTAACCGTTGATACAAGGCGATGATCCATGCTTTCCATTTTGTTGACAGCCAATGCTGAACCCTACGCATCCAATGTCGCAAGCAGAAAATCGAGACTCATCAGACCAGGCACGTTTTTCCAATCTTCTAGTTTGTGTCCAATTTCGAGAGCTTGGGCAAATTGGAAGCCTCAGTTTCCTGTTCTTAGCTGAAAGGAGTGGCACCCGGTGTGGTTCTTCTGCTGCTGTAGGCCCAGTCTGCCTCAAAGTTGGCCGTACTGTGTCGTTCAGAGAATGTCTTCTTCCTCCCCCCCTACCTTGGGTTGTTAACGGTGGCTATTTGAGTCACTGTGCCTTTTCTATCAGCTCGAATCCAGTCTGCCCATTTCTCCTTTGACCTCTGGCAATCAATCAAGGCATTTCCGCCCACTAGGAGCTGCCGCCACTGGTATGTTTTTTCTTTTTCGGACATCTCTGTAAACCCTAGAGATTGGTTTGTGCGTGAAAAAACCCAGGAGAGTCAGCAGTGTGTGAAATACTCAGACCAGCCCTTCTGGCACCAACAACCATCCACGTTCAAAGGCACTCAAATCACCTTTCTTCCCCATACTGATGACGTTTTGAACTGCAGGAGCTTGTCTTGACCATGTCTACATGCCTAAATGCACTGAGTTGGCCGCCATGTGATTTGGGCTGATTAGAAAACTTAAGTGTTAACGAGCAGTTGGACAGGTGTACCTAATAAAGTGGCCGGTGAGTGTAGATGCATGTTTGGGTCCGTTTGGGGACCGACAGACAGATCCAAAAAGAGTCCATGTGAATATACCCTAACAAATTTTAACTGATAACAGACATACACCTGCAAGTGCGAAAACCTCACAAAGTAGTTCAAAATGGCTCTGATTTTCTTGTAAGCGTATTTTACACTATAACATGACAATGTCCATTTCAGTTCCAGGAGAACCACATCATTTGCAGTTCCAGAATTAGAACCAGCCATGAAAATTGACAAGGAAGCTCCGTCTGCTTCTATTAATCAAGTAAGTTTAATATCCGCAAATTCTGTGTAGTGGAGATTTCTCAAGGATTATTGTGAGACGTGGTTGCTGCCAAGAGTTATCTCACATCTTACTTTGCTGGATCAAAATATCAAAATCCGGTTAGAAGTGTCAGTGTGTTTTACATGTAGTCCCATGAAATGAGTCCGGCTTCGGTTCCAGTCTTAAAGGGGTTTTGCCACAATCTCATTTCATACCTCCTGCATCCAGCTCTTCAGCTCTGTGTGCTCAGAAGGGGGCGTGTGTGATTTGTTTGAAATTGCATATCATGTGACCCTGCAGGATGACATCACCAGGCCTCTCCTCTGTGTAGTCAAAGAAAGGTCTGTTTATGTAGAGCATTGTGAGTAGCTGAGAGGTAAAGTTTTTGCCTCCGGGCACAAGGTTCCTAGGTGTTCATATTCCTGCAGGAAACCAAACCTGTGGTTTTTTTTTTCTCTTTATCAAGCACGTACCTCATTGTATGTTTCTTTGTTTAATTTTATTTTGCATTATTTTACTAATTACAAAGAGCACAGAGGACGGGAAGTAAGTGGACGCACCGGGGTTTGAACACCTGGTAGCTCTGCCAGAAGAGGAGACGTGAGTCTTGCATGTTCGACCAGGATGAGGAGCTCTCAGCCCTGGTCGTATCCCCTGGAGACTAGCCTGTAAACAATGGATCCCCAGAACTAAGGCTATGTCACACGGTGGTATTTGCAGGGCGTAATAACGCCTGCAATTAACGCCGTTGTGACCGGGGGGCAGGGCGGGAGCGGGGGACTGAGCAGGGGGCCGGCACTTCGCCGTCCCATAGACCTTGAAATTGCCACGGCGTGTATATCGCCACTAGTACATTCACATGTCAATTAGTCACCCCCGCCCGGCGGCTTCGCCGGGAGAGGAGACGTAATCCATAGTTCTCTATGAGAACTGTGAATTACCGTAAGTGATTGGTCCGTTTTCGGCCCGGAATTGGCCACTTTGCTCGAATTTTACCGACCGAAATACGGCCCATTTTAAGCCGTGTGAACATGCTTAAGGAGCAGCTAAAACAAAAAAAACTGGTGTCAGAATTTTTATAATAATAATAATGAATGTGTGAAAATATTTATTTCATTTGCATAGCTACCACGTCAATTTTACTTCGTGGCAAAAACCCCATTAGTGATTTGTGAGTGGAAAACAAATGTAGGACATGTGCTACCACTGTAGAAGCATTAATCAGCTTTAGGATGTCAATAGTTGTCTAATCGGTAACTTTATTACAATTTTCACACAAAGAACGGTGAAGATTCTGGGGAGCCCACCAGCCCCCTGATTCCAGAACCTGTGCCGGGAGGACAAAACGGAGGACTGGCGATCAGTACTCCAATGGGGAAAAAAGTAACCCTAGAAGATTTATACTACGAAATGAAGAGTTTAACTTGCTTTATTGAACTCGCTTCATACTAAAGTAGTCTTGCTTTTGTCTAGAACCTCACACTAAGCAAGCTAGAATATCCTGGTCGGCTTCCATTCATCACAGATGATAACCAGTTCGTGTTCAATACTTTGATGTTCCAAATAAATACGATTACTGACGGGTAAATTTGTGTTTACTTACCGTTGGAAATTGAATCTGTTACTGAGCTAATGTTCCAAAATCAGCATGTAAAAATGTCTTTAAAGATTTTGTATTGTGTTTGTATATTCCAAGGCAAGTCAGGACCACAGTTGCTTTCATTGAGGTTTGAAAAGGGAAAAAAATAATATAATAATAATAACCTTAATTTATATAGCGCCAACATATTCCGCAGCACTTTACAGACAAAAATAATATGTGATGCTTGGTACACTTCAAAGAAATTCCTTCAATAGTGCTGGGTATAACGGATACCAATATCCATTAGAGTCCATACACCCGCACAAAAAACTGCTAAAAGGTAATACATTTTATTATGAAATATTCACAAAAATTCATGTCATATTGACTCCAAATTCATTCATAATGTCATCAGCGACTCAAAATTCATCACGTTTTCGTTCCCCCCCTCATTCCAACTTTTCTCAAATGTGTCGCTGTACTTTTATCCAGGCAGGAATTAATGCAAGCAGGTGTAAAGGGTGCCCCGCAACCCTCATGCCTGGGTCGCAGGCGCATCCCGTTAAAAGGCTATACAATACATGGCAACCTCCAAAGTATCATTTATGCTATCTACAATACCATGAAAAAACTTTGGATAGTTTCATAGTTCACGACGTTATGATCAAAAAATGCTTAAGCACCCCGGCGTTACAACGGGATCTTCAAGGCGGTGTGCCCTTACTGTATTCGTTACCTCTCATCTAGAGTCAACAGACTTCTCATTTGGGTCATCCGACCTTCATACCCATAGAGAAAAATAAAAAAAAAAAAGCACCAACCCTGCAAGCTGCACTGATATAACAGCCTGTGGAGGTGGTCGGGGTGCAGGAGACCAAAATGGAGGCATCTCTTCCTCCCTGTATAAATTAAAAGCAATATGTGCCAAATACAACATATAGTTCTGCACTAAAAAACATTTCTGAAAAAACACAATGTGAACCTGGGTGCCCTACTGGCTTGCTGCGGTCATATGTATAATAAACGCAATTTTTTCATGTATTGGTAGATAGCATAAATGCTTCTTGGAGGTTTCCTCCATGTATTGGTGTAGTCCCTTTTTAGCAGATGTGTGCCACTGGATTGGAGTGCTGTATATTACGGTTATGCCGCAGCCAAGCCATTGGCACCCAGTTCACATTGTGTTTTTTCAGAAATTCTTTTTTTTGTGCAGAACTGTATGTTTGTATTTGGCCTATATTGCTTTTGAACTACATAGGGAGGAATAGATGCCTCCATTTTGTTCCTTGCATCCCCGCCCCACCTCCACAGGCTGTTATACAGTGCAGCTTGCAGGGTTGGGTGCTTTTTTTATTTTTCCTCTGGATATGGAGGTCGGTTACCCAATGAGAAAGTCTGTTGAACTCTAGTGAGAGTAAAATACAGTTCGACCACCCGGCCTTGAAGATCCCGTTGTAAGCCAGGGGTGCTTACGCAGTTTTTTTGATCAAAACGTTGTGAACTAAGAATCTTCAAAGCATTCGCATCCGTGTCCAGCTGGCGAGCAGGCTCGCGACCTGCAGTCCTGGTCGCGGGGGCCTCCGCAACGCTGCCAGTCCTCAGCCCTTACTACCCAGGCCGCGGCTCCAGCCATGTCTCTGTCTCCCCAGGGAGGCGGGGATCGCAAGGTGTGCCAGCAGTGTTAAATTTAAAGGGCCAGAACACTGGTAATTTCCTATTGCCGGATGCTTCCCCTATTTAAGCCTTTCCCTTGCCTGATCCCCTTGCCGGATCTTTAGTGGCCTATATTGCCTACATAGAAATAGTTCTTGAGTCTTGTCTGATATCTCATGTACCGACCATTTGCCTCCGTCCCTATACCACGAACCTTGCCGCCTGTCCCCGAGTTTGCCTTACGATTTTGTACCACGCTGCACCTCGGCTCCACCGCCAAGCAAGTCACGTTCAGGGGGAAGCGACCTGGTAGACCCCGCCGCAGCAATCCATCCCGCTTTTAGCGGCGGGCTCTGGTGAAAACCGGGACCTACTTAGATTCCGTTCCCTGCGTGGCTTACACCATCGCTTGCGGCGTTCCGAGTGGATCCACTACTGCTGATTTGTTACAGGCAGCAATAAGATGATATGGAATACTGTCCGAAGGCTTTGTAGGTGAACGTAATGGCAGCTGCCATTGGAGAAAGGTCGGAATGAGACACGAAAACGTTCATGAATTTTGAGTCGCTATGACGTTATGAATGAATTGGAGTCAATAATGATATATGAATTTTTGTGAATATTCGATAATAAAATGTTATTTACCTTTTGCCAATTTGATTGAGGCAGGTGTATACAGGGCTGTGGAGTCGTGCCTATTTTGCCGGAGTCGGAGTTGTCATAAAATGGACCGACACCCATAATATATAATAATTTGTCCAGTTATTCGATGCAGTGTAAAGAGCAAGAGGAATTGGTCCGGTCAGTGCTACTGCTCCCATATCTTCAGCCTCATCACATAGGATGTAAATTGATGACATGAGCAGGCAAAGCGCTGCCCAGGGGAAAGAATCTGCTGCCAGATTCAGCAAAATTTTTCACCTGCTTTCAAAGAAGTAGAAGAGCTTAACCATTCATCAATACTGACTGTGCGTGAGGCAATTCCTATATACCCTGACAATTGTTAGAGAGGTTGCCCGCTGTGGTCACCGCTTTGCCTCCCAACCCAAGTTAGTGTAGAGATGCCGTTCTCTAGCCTGGAAAAAATGAGTCAGATGTGAGGTCATGTATGCAGGATCTTATGGAGCCAATACTGTTCTCAGAACAAATTTCAGAGACTCCACGATGTTTCTGCAGTAGTTGCATATTTACAATTTTTTTGTGTTCTAAAGTCATACTCAATAAATATATTTACACTAGCAAGCAAAATGGTAACAATGTTTGGAACTTGTGGACTTTCAGGCTTATATCTCACCATCCACTACGTTTGTTGTACTTTTTATATGAGGCTACTGTAATTTTATATACAGTCATCTAACCTATCTAAACATAAATGTGACTTGCAAGTATTTAGCATCTGCCTTATTTCTGCAGATTCTTTCCTGTTACTGCCTTGTTACTGTTTTTGCTGCCTAAAAATCAATGTTAATTTTTATTATTTTGTTAGTATATGGGAAATCCACTTTGTTTTCAGCTCTGCCTGAATCCTTCTAGGGCTCTGATCAGATTCCAAGCACATCTTGACCAAAATCTGACCCTCAGGTCTCTTCTCCACATTCACAAAGTTGGTGGCAAACTGGAGTTGGTACAACTACAGCTTTTTCTTCCATCCTACCCACAAGTGTTTTGCTTGTCAGTGTCGTTTTCTACCTAAATAGCTGGATTAATTGTGTATTATAAGGTGGTAAACAGCCTGATGTTTACCATTTTACTACAGTGAAGTAAGTAAAAGTATGACCTATAACAAGCGCCATGTATGAGGGAGTCGGGAGTCGGAGTTTGGAAAATTGTAGGAGTCCGGGCTTTGGCTTTGCCGATTCCACAGCCCTGTGATAACTTGACGGTGCAGACAAAAAAACATACATTGCACAATGAAAAGCTAACTTAAGATGAACACAAGGTGTAGGGCCCTGCTCGCAAAGAGCTATACAAATCTATTAGGGGTATGGGTAGACGAAGGGTAAAAGTGCAAGGTGTATGGGGGAAGATGAAGGGTAAGAAGTGTAGGGTTTATAAATTGAGGTGGGGGCTTTTACCACCATGTGGCATAAATATGAGGGTGGTAACAAATGGAGCCATAAAAAAGGCAGAAATATTTCAAAATATTAAGATAACCTTCACTGACACATTTTTCTAAGCCCCCATAAAGTTAGACTCCATTCACATTAGCTTTAGAGTGTAAAGGTGGTTGGTACTGAGAGTCTAAGAAGGCTACATTCAATCTGGCATGTATCGGTTGTTGTGGCTTGAGATTAGTGCGTGCCCTTCAATATATACGTCAAATGTCAAATTCTGTCTTAGTATTTAATTGTTTTACCTATGTAATCAATACATTTCTTTGAGAGGCTATGTAAGTGTTTCAAAACTGATATCCACATTAGTATGTCTGTGATGTATAAGACTTTATGTAGTACTGGTGATACAGATATTGTAAAGATGTTTCAATGGCGCACTACACATAGCTATTTTTAAGCATCTAGAATGGCTCCGATTACGATGAGATAATTCAAATTCCTGCATTCACAATGTTGAACACTCTTAAACCCTAAGGCATTTCCTCCCACGGCACGGGTTTCGGCCGTTTTTTCAGCCGGTTGTTGCGGTTTTCTGCCCTAAAACAGGACACATACGCGATCGGCAAATCCGCCCCGGTAGTTGTCCCTGTGCCGTGAGAACGCGACCCTAAGCGCGAAACGCCTGAGATAAAAGTATTTAATGACCAGAACATTTTTTATTAGTTTTTCTTGCCTCCTTGGCGTTTTCAATAGTTTGTAAATTTTTATTTTCAAACGAATGACTGCAGTTGTATGATGCCTCATTTTTATTTAGATGGAGTATTGTACTTTATTGGGTGAAAATAGTTTTTTAGATCACTTATAAATAAATGCAGAATTTTTTTTACAATATTCACATTTGTCAGACTTAACAACTTGCTAGATTATATTCGTACCGATAGGTTATTACAAGTCGGGTGGATACCGAATACTGATTAGGTTTTTCTTTGAGCGTGTGTAAAATATACGCACAATAATTTTTTATTAAATATTTATTTTTTTATGTTATTTTATTTTTTTACACTTTTTTAGTTTTTAACTTTTTTTTTTTAAATTCCCAAGAAAGGAGAACTGTTCCTTTTTTTTTTTTTTTTACACTTTGTAATATTCATATATGCTAATACATTATAATCTGTGTCCAGGTTTTGAACACATGCAGCAGTCAGGGCAGCAACACAAGTCTGCGCTGATCACTGACTATGTTACGACAGGACATCCTTGGGGCTACTCTAGATCCCCAGGGCTGACTGTGGCAGCCGTTCTCCGGCTCTGTTGGGATCACCGGTGTCCCCGATACCCGACAGAGCAGGAAAAGCCTTTGATTGGCGCTGCGGTGGTACGAACTGCGGCAATTCAAAGGTTAAAGCATCGGGCAAAGGAGGTTTCCCCCGTACCGTAGGTGAATGCTACTGGTGATACAGCGCTGTGGTAGTACAGCCCAGTGTCTCAGTGCTGCTTGCTACACCGGCGCCGAGAAACTCACGCTGTCTGCAGCTACGCGGTCCTAAGGGAAGGGGATTGGCGCGGGGATGGGGGGGGGCTGGGCTGGTGCAGGGACGGAGACTACGAGGAAGAGATCCTTGCCACCACCGTATCAAAAGAAGGGGGGCGGTCGTTTAAGGAGTTATGAATAATTTTTATAGTCCCAAAATAACACTAAGGGCAAGTGCCACACAGCGTATGTTGGCAGCACGTTTATTCGCGGGCCACAAAAATGACGTTCATTGCGTTCTATTTAGAAATTCCGCACTTGCCTAGCAGGTAATTACAGCGCAAATATCACGCCATAGCCGTCTGAGGCGGATTTCCTGCCTCCTATACTTTTTAGGGCTGAAATAATTGACATGTGTAATTCCATATAGACCAAATTTGAGGGTTTAGATCAAGAACTTACTCGCAAACTAAAGATATTTATGAATTGGTAAAAAAAAAATAAAATGATTGATTGAAGTGAACCTCTAAAATGAAGGACTAATTGCTATAAAGTCGTTTGATACTGAACAAGAACAAAATACAGAACCTGAGAAGAGACAATTGTTATCGGCGTGTCCAAGATGTGAGCACACTTGATGGACACGTCTTTTTCAGGACAAAGAAATACCCCCTAGACATTCTAAGCTCATTATGTTTCACATGGGTAATTTCGGTCGCACATTTTTCGCCTCGTATTTTGCGCTCTAAGTAAGGGCTGAGATGCGCGCCCGAAATTAGCGGTAATCCATAGGTTTCATAGAGAACTATGGATTACGCCTTCTTCTCCCCGCTCGTGGATAGATACGATCATATTATACACTGCGGGAGATAAGTGACATGTTCAAATTACTTTGCGGCTAATACGTGGCACGAGTAATTTAATAGTCAATGGGCCGCCTTCCCGCACCCGCGCGGGGCCGTACTTTGCTTATTTAAGCTAGCTCCCTACTTTTGTTTGTAGGGGATATACGTGTGTATTGTACAGAAAAACCGATGTACAGTACAGTACGTGCCGCGGTACATCGCGTGAACATACCCTAACAGGTTGTCCATAATCCATAACAGGTTAAAGTGCACAGAACTAGTGACAGATTGAAAATGGCCTGGATGAGTTCACTATCTTTGTGACATTCGGACGAGCAGCGAATGCGTGTCTAATATCCTGAATGTGGCGCGACACGCCACCTAGGAATTGGCACAGTCAAAAAGTGTTAGGGTAGGTTCACAAAGCTTAAAATGCCATGTATTTCGCCGCTGATTGCACTTTATACGCGGAGAAATGCGCACTGCTCTCATAGAGAGCTATGGATTACACGTCAGCCACCCCCTCCCCCCGTGCTTTGGAATTACGCGCTGATCAGCGCGTGGTTCCAAAACACCTGGCGTATTGCGGCGTATAGTATACTATAAGCTTTGTGAACATACCCTTACGAATATCTGAAATGCCTGAAATGTTCCAGCTTTTTTGAAGCAACAAGCCAGGGTCGTTCATAGGGGCGGGCAGGGCGGGCGATCGCCCGGGGCACCGTGGCTCCGCTCACCTGCGGGGAGCGCCGCTACCGCCCCCCCCCCCTCCCCCAAGGAACGGCCCTGACTGTGTGCGGCTGTTTTATAACAGTCGCGCAGAGCCAGCTGGTGCAGGGAGGAGGCGGGACGGATCATTCCCGTCCTGTCTCCTCCCCTCTATGTATCAGCGTTCACTTAGCGCCGATACATACTCAGCGTCGCAGGGGGCGCACAGCTTTCACCGCGCCCCCTGTGACGCTCGATCTCCTCGGCTGACAGCTCTGCCACTGAGGAGACCCCTGGGAGCTGCGTGCAGAGTAAGCAGCGTGATGACGTCACGCTGCTTACACCGCTCAGCAGCTCCACCGCTGAGCAGCTCCGGACCGGGATGCGGGGGGGTCCCAGGTGAGTACTTTTTTGTTATTTTAGAATTACTTACAAGGGGGGCATCACTGGCACAATGGGGGCATCACTGGCTACAGGGGGGGCATCTATTGGCTACAAGGGGGGCACACTGGCTACAGGGGGCATCACTGGCTACAAGGGGGCACCCTGGCTACAAGGGGGGCATCTATTGGCTACAAGGGGGGGCACACTGGCTACAAGGGGGGCACACTGGC
This sequence comes from Phyllomedusa bahiana, assembly GCA_025379985.1. NCBI lineage: Eukaryota > Metazoa > Chordata > Amphibia > Anura > Hylidae > Phyllomedusa > Phyllomedusa bahiana. The sequence continues at coordinate 227 of JAODAL010018887.1, read as the reverse complement.
TACAAGGGGGGCACACTGGCTACAGGGGGGATCAATGGCAACAAGAGGGGCATCATGGCTACAATGTGGACACACTGGCTACAGGGGGGGGCTCAAATGGGGCTACAGGGGGGGACACTGGTACAGGGGGCATCACGGCTACAAGGGGGGCATCTATTGGCTACAAGGGGGGCACACTGGCTACAAGGGGGTCATCCTGGCTCCAAGGGGGGCCCCAAAGGCTAAAG
>JAODAL010018886.1:0-73497 GCA_025379985.1 Phyllomedusa bahiana | reverse complement strand
GACACAATTTTTTAATTACCTATATTTAGAAAAGTGATTAAAAACCCATTTTGGAGGATCCCACGTCAACATTACATCGTGGCAAAACCCCTTTAAACAATTTGAATTACTGTATTTCCCGGCAATTCTCTATATTGCAATTCCTTATGTAGCGCCGGTCTCGGCGACAAACGCCTTTTTAGGGATTTAACTGATTTATTTTTAGAGAACGTTTCAGCTCTTTATCTGATAATGTTTTACACTTAATAAAGATGATTTTTTTATTCATACTCCATGCCGCACGGCGCCGAGAGCCGAAATTGCATTGCGCCGATCTCTCCATAGACTACAATGGGAGAAGTAGCTCGCGCTCTGATTGGCTGGGATAGCCAAGCCCCCGCTAGCTCAGCCAATCAGCATTTTTACTGTATTTTAAACTGTCCCGCCTTTGAATATGATTGGTCAATATTTCTCCATAGGTTTTAATGGTTCACTGTCGCTCCTATTCTGATTGGCTGGTTTCTGCCGACCAATGAGAATAGCTTACAGAATTTGAATTACTGTATTTCCCGGCAATTTCAAATATCCAAATTCCCGATATAGCGTCGTTCTTGATTTTTGGAAAGTGATTTTATTTATGTATTTTTCTTATTAGGTTTGAGCTCTTTTTCAGAGAATGTTTTACGCCTTTATAAAGACGATTTTTTTATTCATACTCCACACGGACATCTTTAATGATTTCTTGCTGTTTTCCAGCCTGTCTCGTATCGGAATACATGTGAGGCGCAGTCCCTTCTGCGCCTAAGTCCCGCACTGCGCCCCATACACTGGTGAGGCGCGGCGGACTTTTCTCCGCATGTATGAGCGCACCTCCTCGGACGGCGAATCTTAGGCGCAGCGCCGCACTGCGCCGAGGTCCCCGCACTGCGCCTCACACACTGGTGAGGCGCGGTGGACTTTACACCGCATGTATGATCGCACTACCTCGGGCGGCGAATCTTAGGCGCAGCCCCGCACTGCGCCTAAGTCCCGCACTGCGCCTCAAACACTGGCCTTTTATAACAGGCCCCATCCCCTTCACAAGGCCACAAGAAATTTAGAAGGTGCAGCTTACTGTTGAATAATTGCTCACACACATCTACTAGGGGGCAACTGCCCGTAAAAATCTGTACATTGGATAAGTACCAAAAATGAAAAAATACTGATAAACAACCACTCACTTGTCTACTGTTCATGAGGCTTATAAATGGTGGAAGTTATACACAGGGCCATTCCTAGGGGCGGGCGAGGCGGGCAATCACCCGGGGTGCCGACGCTCGGCTCACCCAAGGGGGGCGCCGCCCGGCTCGCCCGCCCAGAGAATAGCCCCTGGCTCTGCGTGGCCGTTTTATAAACAGCCACGCAGAGCCACTCAGCAGCTGCATGCACTCTCTGTCAGCTGCAGGTACAGGGGATGAGCGGGACGGATCGTTCCCGTCCTGCCTTCTCCCCTGTATCAGCGTCGCAGGGGGCCCACGGCTTTCAACCGCGCCCCCTGCAACCCTCAATCTCCTCGGCTGGCAGCTCATGCCACTGAGGAGATCTTTGCGTGACAGCGTAAGCGGCATGGTGACGTCACGCCGCTTACACTGCTCTGCAGCTCTTGGAGCTGGACGCGGGGACTGTGGTCTGGTAAGTATTTTTTTTTATTTTATAATTAGCTACAGGGCATCTATTGGCTACAGGGGGGCATCTATTGGCTACAGGGGGGCATCTATTGGCTACAGGGGGGCATCTATTGCTACAGGGGGTCATCTATTGCTACAGGGGGGCATCTCCTGGCTATAAGGGGGCATCTCCTGGCTATAAGGGGGCATCTACTGGCTACAGGGGGCATCTATTGGCTACAGGGGGCATCTATTGGCTACAGAGGGCATCTATTGGCTACAGGGGGCATCTATTGGCTACAGGGGGCATCTACTGGCTACAAGGGGGCATGTACTGGCTACAGGGGGCATCTACTGGCTACAGGAGCATCTACTGGCTACAGGGGGCATCTATTGGCTAGAAGGGGGCATCTACTGGCTATACGGGGGACTCTACTGGCTACAAGGGGGCATCTATTGGCTACAGAGGGCATCTATTGGCTACAGGGGGCATCTACTGACTACAAGGGGGCATCTACTGGCTATAAGGGAAGGGGGCATTCTACTGGCTATAAAGGGGCATCTACTGGCTATCACGGGGCATCTACTGGCTAACAGGGGCATCTACTGGCTATACAGGGGCATCTACTGGCTATACGGGGGCATCTACTGGCTAAGATGGGCCATCTACTGGCTAAAAGGGGGCATCTACTGGCTACAGGGGCATCTACTGGCTACAACGGGGGCATCTACTGGCTACAGGGGCATCTACTGCTACAGGGGGGCATCTACTGGCTAAAAAGGGGCATCTACTGGCTACAGGGACGCATCTACTGGCTACAGGGACGCATCTACTGGCTACAGGGACATCTACTGGCAACAGGGATGCATCTAATGGTTACAGGGGGGCATCTAGTGCTGATAAAGTGAGGCGTCTAAGATGTTTGTTTTGTATGTTCTACAGTGAAGAGTTGAGGCCAGGAAAAGACGTCATGGCGTCTGGGACGGATGGAGAAGAAGAAGAGAAAGAGAACAGCTCTTCAGAGACGTCTCCTGTGAGTCACTAGATATAACCAGGGCCGTCTTAATGATTGGGCACAATGGGCAGTTGTCCGGGGGCCCATTGAGCACAGGGGCCCTCCAGACAACTGATGAAAGCAGAGATATAGTTCAGCTTTCAGTTGGTGTTGTAGTGATTTTTGAGCGTAATTCTGAGATCAGCTGCTGGTCAGCTCGCGCAGGCTATGAACGAGCAGCTCAGAGAATAGAGAGGGCGGCGCTTGCTGCTGTTCCTCCTATTCACCTCCTTGTGAAATCGACCCTCCCCACACTCCGGAGCATGTCCAGCTACTTCTACCCATGATGAGCGGCGGCGTCCGTCCGTGGAGCAGCTTTCCTGCTTTCCGTTCCACAGCTTACAGTCACCTCCCCCGCATGATGAAAGCCCTCTGCCCTGCCTGCATCCCGTGTGCTCATCTTCATGCTCCATGAAGCTGTCACATAGTGAGTAACAGCACAAGATTTCTAAGTTCTTCTGTTCCTCCTGAAGTTGCCATCGCCTTCCCGGGTATAGACCAGCAGTGCTGCACTAACTCGTGTGTCTGCCACTGCAATAAAACCCCCTTTTCTGCCTGTTACTGTACTTTGCAGGACTAAACACCTCTCATAGTAGCAATCAGATGCTGGGGGATTTAGTGCAGCAGAGTACAGTAGCATACTTACTATGCTGCACTTACACCCCACCATCACCTGCCTGCTAGTATATTATCACTGTGCTGCTGCTAAGGGGAATTCATTGCAGCACAGTACAGTAAATATATTAGCAGGCACATTATGAGAGGGATTTAGTGCAGTACCTTATACTATCCTGTACAAACTGAATAAAATATACTTTGTTGTACTAAATGCCCCTCATCATCTGCCTGCTACTACTTACTATATTCTGCTGGACCAAATTTCTCTTCAGTTAACCATCCCATGTCATTGACCTGTTGATAACTACATTGTTGCACTGCACGCTCCTCTCCATCCACCTTTTCATGCATATTTTGTGTCAAGATATGCATGAAAACTAAATGTTTTTTACAGTGTAAAAAATAAGGTTTTTAAAACTATAGACAAAAAACTGTAATAAAAAACATAATTATTTTTTCTCCATCCATAAAAGTCCAAACTATTAAAATATTACCAACACCATAAGAAAGAAAAATACAATATGACGGTATTATTCAGTCACTATGTGGCGGTGATATGTGGTCGTGCTGTAGTATTCAGTCACTATATGGTGGTGATATTTGTTCGTGGTGTGGTGGTTATTCAGCTCTAATTTTACACTATTCTGCTATACATTAGTATTGAAGAATAGTGTACAAGTGATCATGACCAGTACCCTAAGGGCTTGTCCCCACAGGACAGGTTTGCAGCCAGTTTTTCAGACAGTTTATAAAACCGTCTGCAAACCGGCTGACAAACTTTAAAATGCACATCTACGGAGACCCTGCACAAAACCAACCGGTATTTGTCCTGTGCCGTGGGGACGCGGCCTAAAGGGACTAAAACTGCAATAAAAAAAAAAGGTTTAAAAACACCTTTTTTGTCCTATTTTATCAATAAAAAATACAAAACATATAACAAAACTAAACTCCAAAAGCACTGATTTTGTTGGAAGAAACAACAAATATAATTTTATTTAATCATGTACAATTTTATTCCTGTGAGGGGTTGTGGAGGTGGGGGGCCCAGTGCACTGCTCTGCCCAGGGGCCCTTAATGCTGTTAGGATGGCTCTGGATATAACTTTACTGTAATCATTTATATGTCTGCAGTGCCTGTGTACAGCTGGTATCTAGGACTGTATGGTCACTGTATGCCGGTAATATTAGTTGTAGTATAATGGTTTATACTCAGTAATGGTCAGTTTGTATTATTCGTTCGCTATGTGCTGGTGATATGTGGTCATGGTGTGGTGGTATTATTCGGTCACTATGTGCTGGTGATATATGGTCATGGTGTGACAGTATTATTCGGTCACTATGTGGTCACGGTGTGGTAGTATTCGGTCACTACGTGCTGGTGATATGTGGTCTTAGCAGGACTTTGGTACTATTAGCCTGGGATTCTGGTTGGTGTAGCGGTGCTATTTAGTAACGATATGACTATTATTTAGTAGTTTTATACATAGCACATTGTGGTAAAGCTTGTTGTGTATTTTAGATTTGGTTGATGGTGATGCAATGTGTTTCATTGTGGCGCATTATGTTACGTGGGTGGGAGGGTGAGGGGAGCGAAATGTCTTCACCTCGCCCTGAGTGCAATTTAGCCTAGGAATGGCCCTGGTTATACAGTTAGGTGTAATGTACCATGCTGGCTTTCAACCAATTGATGACGCCCTTATTAATCGATTGAGCGGGTTGCCCAGCATATTTCAAGTGTACAGTACAAAATACTGACACCCTCTGCTCCCCAGTATTAGAAGGCAAAGACTCATTTGCCATGTACATCTAATGTGTGCAGTCATTTTGCAACGGTAGATAGACTTTGATATCAAAAGTGTTAGGAGCCACCCATAGGTCCCATAATAAAATTTAAGGATTGTTTTCTTCTCTCATGCTGAATTTGCTTGGATGGCCTGGCCTAGGTAAAATTTTAATTATTTACTTATTGATGGTCTTCCAGTGAAACGATTAGTATTTTGTTGACCTTGTTGAATCTGTTTATAGGGTTATAGGCATTCATATAGCCCTCTTTTTGAAGGCTTACAAATACCACTAAATCTAGACATGACAATACAACATGTGTCAGGAACAAAGAGCAAACTGAATGTTTCAGTTGAAAATGGAGAAGTTCCTCCAAGATCCTCTTGAAGGTCCAAACCGATCACCTAAGTCTACAGAAATAGCATATGTGTGGTTTTTCTTATTAAATAATGTGTTGCATAGTCAATGTTTAGTCCTTTTTTATTCCATTGTAACACCTTTATCTTTATAGAGGGCTTACAAAAAGATGAACTATTGACATGTCCACGTATGTGAATGTGTGGTCTCTTGATCTCTATCTGTGAATATTACGTCCTTTCCCTATAAATAACATAAGCAATCTTAATACATTCTCTCTGTTACTTACTAGAATTGATGAAGACCGAGGTAGCACGGCCTTTCTGTCTGCCCATAATGAAGCCTCCCTGTTTCTCTCTGTGAAGTTATTCTGTTCATTAATAAGTTATTTGTTCATTAATACAGTGTTTGAATAAGGTTGTTATTTCTTAGGAAAATTGTAGTATGATGAATGATTCAATTTCAAACAAATATCTACAATAACTATAGCTTGTACTCTTCTGTGCCTTAATCATCTTTTATGGTTTAAGCACTTTACATCTTTCATTCTGTTCCTTGCTACTTCTTTTTATTTATTTTTATTTTTGATGTGTTATATGTTTATATGTTGGGTCTTTGAACTTAAAGTTATAATAGAACATGTTATACACTAAAATTCAGAATGTCTATTATATGTTATGTATTATTATACGTTAGATCAAAACGTTTCACTAATTGTTTTGGAACTAGAAAACAGATCTATTGAAATCTAGCATGTAAGGGCAAGACCAAGTCATGTACTTGTTGAAGGAACTCAAGGTGAAGTTCAGGGCCTAAAGCGCTCTTTAACTAAAAATGCTGACTTAATTTCAGTATTGTTTATTAGCAACCAACACTTGATATGGTGTAGACATAGTATCTTCCAGCACAGGTTTTCATCACATTAATGTGTGTAGATGGATCAGAGATGAATAATTCTGAAAATTTTTTTATTTTCTGTGGGCTGGGGGTACTTTAAAGTTGTTTTTGAAATATCACAAGTGCCTAGATATTTTTGATATTTTTAATTTTTTCAATCTCTAAATATTAGGAAAAAAATTTTCTTTTTTCCAAAGAAAATTTTCCCACTCAAATATCCCAGAACTTTTTTGGCATATATAGTTTTAACATGATAATAAATATAGGTGTAGCAGTCATAGCAACTGCTAGAGGGCCTAGGTTGAGTGGGTCCTATCAAATACAAGTACATTTTCCCCTTTTTAAAAAGGGCAACAAGCGGTGACTTTCTACTTTACAGTGTTTTTCTCTGATAAAAAGTTCTATTGTCCCAAAACCTTTTAAAGTTGTTATTTCGCTTTTTTCAGTTTCTTCAAACACCAAAACAGATCTGCACATAGCCTAAATAAGTATATTTCCATTTATATTACCAAATCAAAGGAAAATTTAAATTTTAAAAGGCATTTTGCTTGGGCATAAAGCACCCAATTAACTGTTTCAAAGACCTGACATATAAACATATAACACATCAAAAATAAATATAAATAAAAATTATTTGGAAGGAACCGAATGAAAGATTTAAAGTGCATAAACCATAAAAGATGATTAAGAAACAGAAGAGTACAAATCAAATGGATATAAGAGTGGATCCCGTTTGGTTTGTACTCTTCTGTGCTCTTGACTGTTAGTTATGGTTTGAGCACTTTACATCTATTCATTTTCTATTTTTTTCCTACTGATTTTTTAGTTTCATTTTTCCCCCGTTTTTGTTTGTATTATGGCTTACATGTTGAGTATTTGATTAGTTGTTTAAACATGTCATTGATTGCTTTTGTGCCACAGCAAACAAATCTTAATAATTTTGTTCTAAATTTTTATCTTGACACTCGGAAAGTGACTGTGTTTATCTATTTTGGCTATATATAAGTATGTGTAGACCTTTTTGGCATTTAATTTTCCAGGTAGTCTTATATTCCTATTATGTTGAGCCCAACTATTATTGGCATTTTTTCAGTTTCTTGTCATTGGGTGGCCATTAAGTGTCCATCTCATTTTGCTATAGGGCCTGATGAATTCTAGTTATGCACAGGTTTTCATCACATTAATGTGTGTAGATGGATCAGAGATGAATAATTCTGAGGAATTTTTAGTTTGCTGTGGTCTGGAGGTACTTAAAGTTGTTTGTGAAATATTCACAATGTGACCTAGATATTTTTTGATAGTTTGAATTTTTTCAATCGTCTATAATATGTAGGAAAATTTATCTGTTTTCCATGAAAATTGTTCCCACTCAAAGTATCACCAGAACTTTTAGTGCATATATAGCTTAATCATGATAATAAATATAGGTGTAGCAGTCATAGCAACTGCTAGAGGGCCTAGGTTGAGTGGGTCCTATCAAATACAAGTACATTTTTCCTCTTTTTAAGGACTAACAAGCTGGGTGACTTTCTACTGTTTACTATGTGTTTTCTCTGATATAAAGTTCTATTGTCTATACCTTTAATGTTGTTATTTATGCTGCTTTTTCAGTTTCTTCAAACACCAAAACAGATCTGCACATAGCCTAAATAAGTATAGTCACTTTATATGTACCAAAATCAAAGGAAAATTAATTAAAAGGCATTTGCTGTGGCATAAAGCACCCAATTAACTGATCAAAGACCTGACATATAAACATATAACACATCAAAAATAAATATAAATAAAAATTATTTGGAAGGAACCGAATGAAAGATTTAAAGTGCATAAACCATAAAAGATGATTAAGAAACAGAAGAGTACAAATCAAATGGATATAAGAGTGGATCTCGTTTGGTTTGTACTCTTCTGTGCTCTTGACTGTTAGTTATGGTTTGAGCACTTTACATCTATCATTTTCTATTCTTTCCTACTGATTTTTAATTTTCATTTTTTCCCCCGTTTTTGATGTATTATGTGCTTACATGTTGAGTATTTGATTAGTTGATTACATGTCATTGATTGCTTTGTGCCACAGCAACTATCTTAATAATTTTGTTCTAAATTTTTATCTTGACATTCGGAAAGTGACTGTGTTTATCTATTTTGGCTATATATAAGTATGTGTAGACCTTTTTTGGCATTTAATTTTCCAGGTAGTCTTATATTCCTATTATTTTGAGCCCAACTATTATTGGCATTTTTTCAGTTTCTTGTCATTGGGTGGCCATTAAGTGTCCATCTCATGTTGCTATAGGGCCTGATGAATTCTAGTTATGCACCTGCTACTTAAGTATGATGTATTGCACTATTTTCCATTTATTCAGTTATTGCTACTTATGCTGCTGTTTCACTCTCTTGTCACTAGATGATAATGCCCATCTCAATTTGCTATAGTGCCCTATGAAGTCTAGCTATGTCCTTGATACTAAGGTGTAAATGTGTATATAGGGTTGGACTGGGTAAGGATATTCTAGCAAACCTAAGTTCTCATTTGTAGGTGACTTAGGAACCGACCACTTATCACTACAGACTCTTTCTTATGTGTTTATTATTTTCCCAAGGAACCCAAGTCTGAGCTTGTGGGGGAATTTATTAAGATCGGCGTTTTATATGCTGGTCTTAATGCAAAGTGTGCAAAAGTAAGAAGTAACAGTTTTATTAAGAAGCGTACGCCTCTTAAAAAGACATGTTGTGCATCTTTGAGTTTCCATGCACCACACACTAAAATCTATGCCAGCTACAAGCTATGGTTCTGCTGATCCACAATTTATGCCAATTTCTGATGCATAATCACAGAAGAATGGAGGCTTAGTTACTGACCCTCAGGTAGGTCAGAAACCAATTCTTAATAGAATTTAAAGAAGCCACAATGCCATATAAGAAAGCTATATAGGTGCAAAGTACTAATAGGCATAGCACTCAAACACCTTCTAAACATGAGGGGAGTGGCTTCCTTAATATCATACCTGTGCACAAAAATAAATGATGTATTATTTTAATCATATGTTTATGTATGCTGCACTGTGCTGGTGTTACAATTAATTGATGACTTCATTGGGTTGTCCAGAATCCTCTAAGTAGGCAGCACCAAAATTGACATTCCATACCTCCCAAACTGGCAAATACAAAAGCTGAAATGGCAGTCCCCAACGGAACAGAAAACAGAAAACCCACTGTGCACTGAAGGGGAGCTTGCACAACTGGTAAAGCAGCCCCTGTCTCCACTCTCTTAAAGGGTCGGCATGGCATTAACTCTGCACATACAGTGCCAAGCACAAGGGTAACGATGCTTTGAATTTTTGACTTTTAGGCTCCATATCTCACCATCCACTACAGCTTTGGACATGAGACTACCATCATTTTGTAAACAATCATCTTGGCTATCTCATACATAAATTTGATTTGCAAATATTGAGCATATGCTTAGTTATGCAGATTTTTGTCATGTAACTGCATTGTTATTGTTTTGCTCCTGGTTGTGGAACAAACTTTTTCTTATTCCATACTAGAAATTACAACCTATTCTCACATTCCCTAACAGCCCAGTTTATGATTAGGTTGATTCTCAAGCAAAAGTCACTGCTTTGAGCAGCCATGAAGAAGATTTCCCAAGAAAAGAGAAACCGCATCATCCAGCTCATCGATTTTAGGAGTGCCATGACAGCTGAAAGAACATGTAATGAAGTCCATCTATTCATTCCAAAGGCAAGAGGTGAACATTCAGGCAAATATCGGAGTCAACAAGTCGGCTCATCACAAGGACTATCAGTTCTAGAGCGACAATCGCGGCATTGGATGTGACTGGTATATTTCATTATAGTGGGATCATGCAAGCACCATGTGACACACATTACCCAAGTCTGAAATGGTGGCCCAAAAAAAGTGAAGAAGCCTCGACTTCAATACCATCATAAGAAATGTTGGCTCCAGTTTACAAAAATTGTGAAAAGTGGATAGTAGAAGTTTGGAAACAGGTATTTTGAAGTGATGAGATGAAAGTCATTAGATTGGACTCTGATGGGCGTAAATGGATCTGGAAGAATCAAGGGAAAAGGAGGCTAATGAATCGAGAAACTGAAGAAACTTTCAAGTTCGGTGGAGGAAGCCTGATGATATGGGGTTGTTTCACAGCCAAAGTCACTGGATACTTGACTAGAATTGGTGTTCACAATGCTGAGCTATCTGTGAGGGATGCCTGAAGTGTTGTTTCTAATTTGGCCTGGAGGTCTGGGGTGATGTGCCAGGCTACTTCAAGAGCGAGCCTTTTATAGTCAATCATGTGGGCTACATTTCCCCCGAAACATGCTTGGGACGGGATGTCCAGAGTGCCCGCATGCAGCACGCTCTCGTCTGCTAATGGTAGGCGGCGGGATGCCATCATAGAGTCACCTCGTGGCGTGCGGGCAGGCAGGGGAGACGTGTCTTTCTGGCTGCTTCGGAGGAGGTATCTTTCCATCTACCCAATGGAGGGTCCGAGGAGGATGTCTTGCATGCCAGATGGGAGCTTGTCAGTGTACCCGGAGCTGCTAATTGTCGTTGTTGGGCAGAGGGTAGCGGAGGAACCAGAAGTCTCTCTGCCCATATATATTTATTTCCATTTAAATTTCTCTTTAATATTCACTTGTTTAGTATAAAATGTATCTAAAATTTAACATACAGTACATCACTTATGAAACAAATTTTAAAGGTAACCTGTGGTTAATCGACAGTCCTCCGTCTTGAATGGATCATATAATCAGAGTCTGATTTGTGAGCCAGCTTTCACTCCTTGTTCACCTCTCCACACCTGCAACGTTTTAAAGAACATGCCTCCTTTGTCAAGCATGTCGGGAGTGCACTTTTATTGTGTTTAAATACACTTAATCACATTATACCTAAGTTAACACGAATCCAATTCATAATACTATATCAACATTAAAAACATCTATTTTAAAAATCAAGATTTAGACTGTGAAAATTTAGTATAAAGGTGCATTAAGACAAGATTGATTGGAGGAATCTCCTACTTGCTATTAGTTCCAAATAGATTTAGTAAGGATAACAAAGTACCTATGACACCAGCAGTACTGCAAACGTAGTGGCGTCAGAAGGCAGCTCTTCACTTACTGATTCCTCACGCAAGTGCAGAAATATAAGACCATCCCAACACCTTATAAAAATACATATAGCACCAAGAAAGCATTGTGTCAGGATACGTTTGTCTGGGCAGCCTTCCATCCGTTTAGTGCAACGACCGGTGAGGGTTAATAGGTCTGGCCTGGGACCACACCCTGGGAGAGACACTCTTCCTCAGCCAGGAGTGAAAGCTCTTCAGCCTCTCCCAACAGAAGGTGTGTCTCTCAGGCCAATTGGAGGGCTCGGACACCGCACCAATCAACTGTGGGGGCGGTGTCCGGGCAGACCTTTTAAACCTCCTTAGTTCCTCCAGGCGTTGCCTGTCAAAGGTGTTCCCCTTGCTGTTTCCTGCGTTTCCCGTTTGTTGTTGTCCTCCTGTTTTTCTGACCTCAGCCCGTTTCTTGACCTCACTCATTGCCTTCGATTTTGTACTGCCCTCCTGACCGTGTTTGGACCCCGGCTTGTTTCTGACCATCCGCTTCACTTAAGTGTCTTGGCTTCTACGTTCCCGCACTGTTACCGACCTGGACTGATTGACACTAAGTTTCCCTGACGGCCCTGCACTACAGCGTAGGGGCTGTCGTCCAGTTGGGGGAGTCTGCCTCCTAGGGCAGCATGTCAAGTAGTGCATGACAGTTGGCTAGGTGGCAGTCATAGTGGCCCTACTGCACCTACTCAGACGTGACAAGTTTGAAAGGCCGCATTTTATCTCTGCTCTCCACGCACTCATGAACCCATTGACTGCATTAATGTGAGCAGATGGCGGTGCTTACCCAGAAGGTCCAGTATCGGCACTGAGAGTGCAGCAGCAGAGACCTCCCAGGGTCCCCCCGGCCCCCCCCCTGGGAGTCTCCCAGCATCACTTGTGTTCTTTGTTTGAACCCCACATTCTCTAGCTACCCAATAATTTCATCAGGGGACAGAAAAGCTTTTTAGCATTTAAAGGAAGAATGCTGACTGTACTTTCATCCCGCCGACGTACTCAGGTAAATAGGACAGAAGGTGGAATTATTGTGGTCCCTACTCCAAGTTTCTCCCAATGGAAAGCGGCCTTTCTCACTACCTCCCTGTGACACGCCTATTTTTCTCAGTGGAGCCGTTTTCGACTCCTTGGGCAACTTTTGATGACGCCTGCTCACCACCTTAAGACAGGGCATAGGACGGTGGAGGAGTATTAATTGTTGGTTCGGCATTGGAGTGTTTTCCATTGGTTGGAATGACCCATCATTTAGGTGCCATTCAGATTGGGGTTAGCTGACCATGTACAGGACATGTTGGTAGCTTATCCAACTCCTAGCATGCTTTGATGAGGCAATGGCTTGGTTGTTCGCTTGGATAGAATGGCTTAGGAAGAGACCGAGCCGGGAGAGACTTTACTCCTTTACTCCCGCGTTAACATCCACTGAGTCCTTGTTCCGTCACTTGTCCAATCTCCCCAGACCTCCGCCTAATGTTGAGTTACACCCCCGAGGAAGCCTATGCAACTAGGAGCCTCTTCTGCAGGGCCCAGGATCTCACGTTGCATCTGTACTTTGTTACAACTGTGGCGCTGAGGTTATCTCATCCGTGAGTGTCCCACAGAGGACCCAGCCGGAAAACTTCCAGAACCTAGGGACTCGCATGAAGGTCGCTAGCGAACAGGTTATTTCCGTTGGTGTCAAAAAAGCTGTTGCTTCCAGTTAAAATTTCTATCTTTCCATGTCTGGTTCGCAAGGGTGCCTTTGTGGATTACGGTGATCAGCTTCCAATTTTGTGGATGCACATTCGTTAAGACGTCTGGGCATTTCCTGGATGCCTCTATCTGATTCCTTGCCAGGTTGTTGGAGCGATAGATTTCAACCCGTTCGGTCAGGGACAAGTATCCAACATTTGCACACCTGACTTGATGATCTGTGTGGGGTCATGCATACTGAGAGGTTTATTCTGTTTAATCATGGAGGGCTTACCTGCATGATGCTGAGTGTTAAGGGTTGCCCTGTCGCTTCAGAATTACAAACCTGTGATTGACTGGAATTCCGGAGAATTGATTATGTTGGGTAAGAAAATACATCAAGGAATGTTCCTTAGGATCAGTGCCTTTGTAAATTCGGAGATTGAGCAATTCCCGGCCTTATTAGAGACCTGGTCAGAGGTTTTTTTCTAATAGTCAATCTGAGAGATTGCCCCCGACCCGCATTATGGTCCATGATTGTGCTATTGAAAACATTGCCTGGGTGGTAAAAATTTCCTAAGGGCAGGATTACAATCTGTCTGGTCTGGAAGAGACTTGACCATGAACAGTAAAATTGCAGAGAGTCTATAGAAAAGGGCACATACAGCACTTCTGGTGTCGCCTATTGGGGGCTGGGTTGCATTTTTGTCAAGAAAAAAGATGGAAGTCTCCGCCCTTGTGACATGAACTACTGGTAACATCAATAAGGGTAATGGTTTAAAACTCAGTACCCCTTACTTTTTGATTCACCGGAACCAGTATAATCAAAATACAGAGTTGGCTAAGTGGCTCTCCAAACTGGATCTGAGAGGGACTTAAAAACCTTATTCGGATCAAGGATGGGACAATTTCGGTAAGATGCACTTTAATACCCCCGTAGGGCCATTTTGAATATCAGGTTATGCCCTATGGTTGTGCAATACTCTCGCAGTCTTCCAGAACCGTTTGTAAATGATGTCTCTTCCGTGGATCTCATTGGTCGTTATGAGTCGTCGTCTCACTTAAACACACGTACAGCAATGTTTTGCAAGATCTTAATAGGAAAATCATTGTTGCTTGTCAAACTTGAGAAATGTGTCTTTCGGGTTCAGGGTGAGGTACCTTACCTGGGATACATATTTGACTCCGAATCTCCATTCCGTATGGATCCCCGGGAAGGTTCAAGCAATCTCGATTGGATTCCGAAGAGCCTCGATCCACCCTGACGACAGCCTTAACATCGGTTCATTATATGCTTATCTATGCGCTAATTATCTTAACGAGAAAAATTGTATTCGATAAATATTTCTGTCTACGTCAACGTTTGGTCCATTAACTTATATTACATAAAAAGGGGAGCATGATATCAGTATTATGGCAACCGGGGGGCCTATAGGAGCGTATCTCAAAAAGCTCAAGTAGTGTTTTGTGTTGCAATGCCACCAGTGTTGCTTCAAGCTGAACCAACCAAACCATCGTCGGAGGAGGTAATGGCTTCGGAGATTTGGAGCGGGGCAGTTTCTACTCAAGGGGGTTTGGCTGTCTTGATTAATCACCAGCCTGTGTCCTTCTTTTCCTTAAATTATCATCCTCTGCGGAGAGGACATTATGATGTTCGGTTCAACCGAATTGTTGGATATAAAGTGTGTCTTTCGAGGAATGGCGCTACTTCCCTCGAACGTGCCCCAGCATCCAGTCACAGCCCTAATGGATCATTAGAACCTTACCTTTTTTAGAGCATTGTTTGGGTATTGTTCTTACTTCGCTTTAACTTTGAGGTTACATACAGACCTGGTTCTAAGAATTTTAAAGCGGACAGCCATTGTCTAGAAGTTTTCGTGCCAGTCACGCACGTCAGGATGATCTGGTGCCCATTTTATACCTAAAGAGACGGTTGTTTTTCAGTCATCTCCCCTGAACTTAGCCATGGAGATCAATACACACCAGGATATGAGACCTGTTTTATCTCCAATTTCTAAAGACTTTGTCCACGAACTCAGTTTCGGTTACATTATTAAAAGTATTACATGATCTCTGTCATACATCTGGACATCCCGGAGTGTCTGGCACAAGAAGATACTCTTTCCCGAAATTACTTGTGGCGTCATTGTCCCCATGATGTGGGGTCCTTATGTAACAGCCTGCGAACACCTGTGCTCGTGCAAAGGTGTCCCAGAACTCGCCCTCCTGTGAACTTGCCCTCTTCCTATACAAGACCGCCCGTGGACTTCACATCTCCATGGATTTTATGACCAAATTCTGCCCTTCCATCTGAGGGCATGAGACGTTTTTTGGGTGGTAGTTGATCACTTATGATGCCCATTTGATCCCGTTAAAACGTTCCCCGTTGTCCCAACAAGCTTGCAGAACTTTTTTTAGACATATCTTAACACTAGCATGAGCTCCCGATGAATATTGGTGTCTGAAAGAGGAGTTCAATTTTGATTCCGATTCTGTGGAGAGCTCTCTGTAAGAGGCTCTGGGTATCACCATGTCCTTCTCCTCTCCTTCCACCCTGAGACCTAACATGGGCAGAAGGAGAGGGTGAATCAAACGTTACGTAAAAAACCGTGTGTTTTTGTCTCCGATCAGCGGAGATACTGGATGTGAAAATACATTCTTTGGTAGAATTCGCTATTATAACCAGGATAGATAGCTCATCGGGTGGTCCCATGTTTTTCTGCAATTATGGCTTCCATCCTAGTCATCGCATCTATTTGCCGGCGCACGCTTCTGATCATAGGGGGTGGATGTCAACGTTATTAACGATCTGGTGCACAGTCTGAGGCCCAATTCAAAGAACGTGGCGAGACGCCCAAACATCCAGAAGGAAAAGATGTGATAAATGGTGTCCTTTGTGCTGGAGACTTAATGTTGGGGATAAGGTTTGGGGTTGTCTACCCGGGAATCGTTCGTTTAAAGGTTCCCTCTGTTAAGCTGTGCCACGCTTTGTGGGTCCCTATGACGCATTCTGAGAGGTGATTAATTCCAGTTGCCTACCTCCTCTAAGTTTAGACCTCGGTTTTCCGGGTACATAACGTATTTTAGCCATTCACCTCATGAAGAGTACGTTCATCCGCTATCACCACTTCCTAAACCCCCCTCTCCCGATAGATTCGGTTAGAGTTTGAGGTGCTCAGCATTGTTGACATCTCTGATGAGTACAATGGTCGCTGCAATTCCTTAGTACGACACTGGAAGGGTTACGGTCTTGGAGGAGATGTCGATGGGTTTCCAGCTAAGTCCATTCATGCATAATCTCACATCTAGGAATTCCACGATGCCACCCATAAGACCCCGTATCAGGTAACGAGTCCATTGGCCCCTCCTAAAAGGGGGGGGTACTGTCAGGATACATTCATCTGGGCAAGCCTTATCACCCATTTAGGCAACGACCGGCAACGAGGGTTAATAGCCTGGCCTGGAACCACACCCTGGGAAGGCACTGCTCCAGAGGCCTGAATTGAACAGTTACTGCAGCCGCTGCCAACAAAGGGGTGAGTGTCTCTCAGGCCCAATTGGAGGGCTCGGACAACGCACCAATAAGCTGCGGGACGCGGCGTCCGGACAGACCTATTTAAAACGCTCCCTAGTTCCTCTAAGCTTCATGGCCTGTCAAAGGGTGTTCCCCTTATGCTGTTTCCTCCTGCATTTCCCGTTTGTTGAGTTGTTCTCCTGTTTTTCTGAATCTCATGCCCGTTTCTTGACCTCGCTTGTTGCCTGCTGATTTTGTACTGAGCCTCCTGTACCGTGTATTGACCCCCTGGCTTGTTTCCAGACCATCACCGCTTGGCTTAAGTTCTTGGCTTCTAACTTTTCCCCGCACGCATTAACCGACCCAGACTGATTGATACCGATGTTACCCTAGATGGCCCTGCACTTAGCATCGTATGGGCTGGTCCGACCAGTTGGGGGTGCTTGCTCCTAATGGCAGCAATATGCCAAGTAGGCAGGGACAGTAGTCTGGGTGGCAGTCAGGGCCCACTGCACCTCCTCTGACAGGACACATTGTTTATACAACCAAGTGTAAAGTGTAATGGAGGCCATTACAGCGCTACAGGGAAAGTCACCCAACTTTTCAAGACTGTTAAATGGAAAATCTGTCTAGATGTTCTGTGAAAAATTGAGGCTAGTTATCTAGTGATACAGCATACTTGCCAACTCTCGTGTGGGAGACTCCTGCAAATAGGGGAGACCTCCCACACTGATATTAGAGCTGGCAAACCTCCTGCAGCCAAATGGCTTCATCTGGAACAGTTCACTTAACAGAGAAGTGGCACCAGAGGCGCTGCCTAGAAGCCACTGTCTGCTGCGATCACGGTGGGTGGGTGGTGTGACGAAAACAGCCTAATCCGCCGGCCCACTGGAGGGACGACGGCCTGACCTGGGGTGTATCTCGACGTTGCAAAGGCCCCTCCTAGGATGTTGCACAATGGACAGGCCAGATCACTGTTCCACTGTAACCCCTGTCCACTCAGGGCACATGATACAAACAATGCTGGGCCGACCAGTGTCTTTCGTTTAGTTATAAGACCGGGTCCCGTTACGACTTATAACATGGTCAGTAACCAACCCTGGGTATCTATATACTATAGACCGAGATACTAGGCTGTTAGGCCGATGATCAAGACAGACTAACTCATGTTTAAGCAAGTTTAAATTTAATTAGCCTTGGAGGCACACTAGACAGGTAATATGTACAGAATGATAAATAATACAGGTAAAAGTCAGAGGTGCATCATACAAATATGGGTTACAGACAGAAAGTGCATTACAATGGGTCAAGTTACCTTCTCCAGGCCCTACACAGGGGGCTAAGTGTGGCCGGGCTGCTGCGTGTGGATGTTCCTAGGAACTGCACTTAGTACCCCCCTCCAATCGGATCAACCATAAGAGCCAACCCTGGCTCCTACTAATAGCTGTGAGGGGACCAGCCCACTATGGCACCCCCTACACACCCCTGGGACGGTCTATGAACTCCTCCCACCCAGTCATGCAGTGTTCTGATACAAACACAAAAAATGGACTATAACTCAGCAGGGCATTGGCACAGAACCGAGCCCGGTAGCACCATCAGGAACCGGCTGACCTAACCCCGACGCACGGGTACAAGACATCCTATCATATGGATTCCCGGGGTCCGGTCGAATATCTCATACCCATGGCCACCCCAGAAACCGAGAGTGGGGGCTGTGGGTGCTGGGGAGTTCCATATTTTGAGATATGAACTCGCCATCACCAGTTATGAACTATAAACTACTATGAATGATCGAGACGACCGACTGGGTTGATTCATTGGAAGTCTTTGGAAGGCTTAGCGGAGGTTTGAACTAGATTTAGTTACTTGATGGATCCTTTCATGGTTGATACCCATCGGTGGCGGCTTCCTACAAAGGCATTTACAAATGCTTGATGTACTGTGTAAATTGAGCTATGTCCATTGGCTGGATCCATCTGTGTGTCTGACTAGTATACAGGATTGGAGGGGTGAAGAAAATTGAATTCTTCTATTCACATCTAGCCATCCCCACCTTTTTGAGGAGCGCTAGGGTCAGCACCACCTCGCTGTCTCCCCAACTGCATCAGGGCACCCCCTCCGACCCATAACCAAATTCCGCAGATGCAGAGTTAGATCCCGAAGCTCTTGATTCGTCGAGACCACTATCCTGTTTGTATAGAGTAGTGAGATGACACGACATAGATATATATTAACTTGCTCTCTTATTCAGAAACTGAGCCAAGGACCTTCACACGTGAATAGCACTGCCAAACTCGAATTCCATTCCATCGCTAGATCTACCGTACGGTACGCGAGTGCTGTAGATAAAACTTCACAGTACACTAACGATGAGACGAGTTCTGTGGTCTCATATATGCTATCACCACTAAGTGAACAGGGCCCATCACCTCTCATCTACCGCAGCGCCAAAATAAAATCAATGCATTATCACTGTATAAATTACCTTAGCATAAATCATGGACAACTCTCAAGAGGTAGTCACCACGGCGGCGGTATCTTGTCTACCAACGAACACAAAGTGCCGTTCATCAAGAGCACTGGACAAAAGTTCTATCTAGAGAGTTCACCATCCGAGGCGTTCGATATGGGCGATTTCTCGGCTTTTTTGGTCGCTGGGGTGGGCCAGGCAGTGAGATGTAGGCAAATCATCTATGGACACATCATATAAAGATACCGGGCTCAGGCCTTCAAAGGCCCCCCCACCACACTCATTAACGCATTGCGCCAGACTAGACATCTAACGACGCGAGCGCACTTTCTCACAATACGATACTATACTAGCCCCAAAGGAGAGTCTACGTCTAGTCAGTGTACACCTTGGATCTGTAACCAAGCTCGATAAATTGTGCCATCGCTGGCAGATAAACTACACCAATGGCAACCCATGTACGACAGAATGCAATCTCTGCTGGGGAAGAATAATGATCCACAGTCACAGAGAACTGGGCTGCGTGTGGATTACAAATAGAGCGCAAAGAATGACTTATCGCCTTGCATCAAGGACCGGCAGTTACGTAGTGCGTGATCTCTATGCTCAAGGAAGCTCCCCCGGCCTCAAGTATTCGACACGATATAGTAGAAGGATAATATCATCGTACCAGATGGTTTACTATGTGACTCCAGCAGGACCAAACATGCGAATAGGTCGCAGAGTCCAATCATCGAGCGAGCAATGCGACGTCTGGCAACATGAGGGAGCCGCTTATTATGGGCGCCCAATAATCGTATGATACTTACAGAAGTACAAAGGCTTACAGACAGTCACCTCCTGTAGGTCCACGCACTTAACCAGGTGAGGTCTCGGCAAGTCCTATCATGAGAGGAGAACATGAGGAAGTGACGACTACATGGCGAGGCCCCCATGTCTCACTGTATGGGCGATCACAGCATATGCTACTAGAGATCCCACCTTACACGAGGTATACAGCAAGTCGGCGCCTTAGACTCTACCATCCTTCTCCTGTACACGGATCTGAAAGTCTGAACACTGCGACTCCGCTGAAGAGTGCGGAGAGATACCGGAGAGATTCGTTCAAGGTCCAACAGCTGTGGTCAGCCGTTGGTCCTCCAGAAGCTGAGAGTCCCACAAATGGTCTCTCCACACATGCCGCTTATGATCCAATATTTTCTAGTCGAAGCCCTTATACCTGAGTGGCCAGCATATTCCAAAGGGGTTCTACCGTCTCACTATCTCGGCAGGTTGCACACAGGGAAAGGGAACAAGCCTCCATCGCTAATCAAGGCATAGCTCCTATTCCATCATTAGTTCACAGCGATTTCACGAATGTGCTCTCACACCATGCCCTGCTCCTTGTAATTAGCTGCTGTATATGCTGCGCCCCAATCTATGTAAGCACATCCGACATAATGAGAGTGAGCTGTTCCTTCCAACGCCTGGGTGAAAGACCCCTACATCTATTCAGTAGTGCGACGATCCCACCTTAGGTGTTAGGCGTGAGAGGGGGGTGATATCTCTCTCCACAAGCGTCTCCATTACTGGTCGTGTTCCCGATTCGCGAGCATATTCTCGTGCCAACAGTAGGACAGGACTCGAGTTCCGCAAGAGACCCTATCTCCATGTCATTTTATAGAGCATTATCGACATTCAGAGTGAGTGACAGCAGCACGTCATCCTTTCTGGCCGCAAGCACCGAGCTAAACCACAGATAGCCCATAACACCTATATAATACATCTTACACCATTAAGACAGGCGAGAGTCACCCGTACTACGCAGCTTAGCCCCGATACAACCTCCTCCAAGTCGCCTAAGACCCAGGGGCGGTTGATTCTCCGACGTCAACATCCTTACAGCAAAACCTGCATTAAGGTGTGGCCACATTGACAACCGTTCCCACAGGCCAAATATAGTCCTGTGGGTGGTACGGGCTGGCCACCAGAATTTGTTTGCACCTGTATACATCTAACAACACAGGACACACACATTAGAGCTGCGAACAATGAGACAGGGTCCCCATCAGTAGAGCATTATCCTGGGAAAAACAGCCCACTTGGAGCAAGTAAATCTTCCCCCAGTCTATAGAGCGGCTGGCCACCTTGATCGGCCACGAATGGACGACAAGGCTACCGCTTCCGTACCGAGAAGTGGCATAGTCCCAACATAACCGTCCAGTACGAACGTTTCCCTGTAGGCTGCTGGAATGTACAGCGGGTCCTAATTATAAACCACCAGCCACCTCATCCTGAAAAGGCTCCCCGTCTATGATAGCCCAGTAGGTACCCCAAAGCAAGTGGCGGCTTTGGTCCTCGTCCAACCCTCATTCGCCGCCTTCCCCACCCTCATACAGGTGTCGTACACCGGCAGTATGGCAGCCCACATACATCCCCTATCCTCTTTGAGCCAGTAGAGAACTGCTCTTGGGCCAGCCTTTCCCTTGGTCTTGGCTGATACCTAGTTGTCCGCGGAGAAGCCCGGCAGTCGGAATCTCATCTGCGCACAACCCCAAACAAACTTCTCCTCCCTGAACGATGGGTACCACCAAAACCGGCGTCCTTGGGCCACGCCCTCCGGTGGACCCGGCGGATACCGTGTCACGTTGTCCAACCGGGCCGTTACCTTGCGTTCCCATACCACACCCCGGCGTGGATCGGAGTCAAGGAGAGTCGGCTGTGTGCCGCCTCGCTCCTTGACGAAGAGCTTTCAGTGCGCTGTCGTCAGCCGCTAACTGCTGCGAATCGAAACTGCCTTAATCTGTCGTCTAGAAACGTGCGGCCAAGAACAATGGAGTGAGAAACTGCCATGTGAGCGCGGCGGCGTCATCGGTCTGGTTCCCAACGACGGTACCCTAATCTCCTGGCCCTCGCCCCTACCCTGGCACTTACCTAACGTCCGGTATTGTTGAGAGATCCCGGTCGGGGGCCCCTTTGGTCCATCCTGGCCTCCTGGCCCATCCCATCTGCGCGTGACAAGCGGTCCACGTACCGTACTTGCCATACATACCGCTAGTGGGGGCTCCCTCCACCCTCGAGACGTTCCTATATAAGTCGCCATCTGCTTGCGGCGCCTAACCTTGAAGCCCTCGGAGTACATCCTGTATTGTGCGGGGATACCCTGCTCTGTGGCCTTCCTGGAGCCCTGCCTCACCTGCATGCTCCTCCACCGTAGCTGTCTGCCCCCTGTCTGCCCTGCTGTGGGAGATCCTGCCCTGGTGGCCTTTCCTGCGGGAAAGCCCTTGCCTCACCTGCATGCCGTCCCCCCATCTGTAGCTGTCTGCCCCCTGTCTGCCCGCATGTGGGGCAGACCCTCTCCCACTGTTGGACCTTTATCCTTGGGAGTCCCCTCGGCCTAACACGAGCAAAACGCTCCCCCACCCACAGAGCTGCGTCTCGCGCCCCCTGATTGTCCCCTCTGATGCACATTCCAGAGGACAATAAAATCCCATCAGGGTCCTTCTGGAATCACATCCTGCTGCCCTATTAGCCAAACCAGCTGACTCTAAATCTCCCTCTCCACTGAGGATGCGTGAAGAAGGCACACACCATGTCACCCACCCCCATACTCTCCTCAGTATGGCATGTTCACAACATTGTCCACAAGTATTAACATGGTTGGACTTACACATCACATTTAGGAGCAGACTTGGGGCTTCCAAGCGGCGCCTCCACAAAACGGGCTCACAACCATGTCGCCCCAATTCTGTCCCAAACAAAATACTAGCTTGAATGATTCGGGCCGATACCCCAACCACCCGCTTTCCTGTCCCGGCACCCCCAGTCCAAATACACCCTTGCAACTGGCAGACGAGCCAGCACGAACGCACATCCAATTCCGGAGACAACAGCAGGTCTTTCCGGGTACAGTCCTTTGGGGACACCAGCTCCAGGCCGCACCACAGTCATCTCTGCGCCGGTGTCCAAGTGTCCCCATGGCAAACAGACCTCCATACGGTTGAGACTCGGCTGTTAGTCTTATCAAGGGGAGCCTACCCCCACCTACACCCCACACACAAAACATGGGGGTGCCTTGGAAAAGGGGACTGAGGACTGGGCCCTTCTGGCGCGGGGGACATGCTTCCCTTGTAAGATGTCCCGAGCTGTCTTGCAAAGGTGACAGAGTCGGGGCTTCCCCCAACGGCCAAACAGAAATGTGGATAGCATGGGCTGGGGGCCCCCGTGGGCTTAGAGGGTCTAGGGACAACTGCCCCTGCAGGCATCTTACCCTCCCCTCTCCAGTCTAGGGTGCTTCCTGGCCTCCGGTGCCCCGATTATGTTGGCATATTCATACTGCTGAGGTTTTCCTGTGCGTGAAGCCCCCAACCAAGGTTTCCGTCACGAAGATGCTGCTGGCGAGCGTCCTCTTGGGCAGTTTCCACAAAAATCTGCTCCGTGCCGATTGAGGCACCCTTTTTCACTGCTGGACGTTGGTGAATTTTAGCACCCGAGGTCCACTGTTCAACGCTCTCAGGAGGGTCCGCATGTGGACAGGTCAAGCTTGAGTCTGTAGGAGCCCCCCCCGTGCAAACTCTGGAGCTGTCTTCCGTACATCTCATGAGTGAGATGTACTCGCCCGGATCAAGTACGCCTAGCGTTGATTCCCTCTTAGGAGCTCATTAGGTGGACTCGCGTGGCGGCAGGTCCAGGGGGGATAACAACAAGAATTATGATCACCCCAGAGCTTACTACTCATCTGTGATACTAGGCGTCTTCAGAAACTCGACCCACTGGCCTCTGATTCCATACAACAGGCACAATGTGCCTGAGCGGCGGGCAACATTTTTCAAGATGCCAGCGTAAGGTTGTCCAGTCCTCCGAACTTTATCCAGCATGGAAACCTTCTGCGTCCCCCGCCCTCAACTTTGGGACCTGGGTCTCAGTAGGCTCTTGACTGGGCCAGCTGGGTGGAATTGGTCTTTTCCAGCTGCATAGCACCTCGTAATTGGTGGTCTACGGTCCCGGCTGACGAGTTCCTCTGCCCGCTCCCGATCGTTCGGTCTCCCAATCAATACTCAGCTGCCAACCTCCTAGTCCGCTCGTATTGCTTTCCGCCAGCTTCCGCCTCTATCCGCTCCAGCACATTCTGCAGCTGCTAGGAGAGACTTGTAGGTGTCGAGTTCTCCAGCCTCAAGCTTAGCCAGGGCAGCTTGCAGGATGAGGACGAGGGTTGTGAGTACGTGCCCACTGCGCCACGTGACCACCTGCCGACTGGCTCCTTGAGAGCCGACTGGCTCCTCCTCTGGCCTCATAGTCCAATATGCCTTCTGGGGCCAAGCTCCTCCTGGCTCATCTTCACCGACTGTTACCTCTGGGCCTACGAGCTTTGCCCTTGCTACGACCAGCCATCCTTGCAACCGCTTGGACACTTGACACCAAAACTGCAACCAGAATGCACCCAAAACCTTGTATTTGCACACTGAACTGGTCTAGTGTCTGAGTTAGTCTTAAAGACCCGCAGCAGCCAAATCCACTGCTTGGTAGTCCTTAGTTGTTCCCCCCCCCCCCTTTAGTACGGGACAACTGCACTCACCACACACTATTGGTCTTGGATCCCACCCACCGCTCTGCTGCCACCATATAAGTGACGGAAAACAGCCCTAATAATCCGCCGCCCCCTGATTGGACGACGGCCTGACTTAGGTGTATCGCGACGTGCACGCCCCCCTAGGGGTGCACAAGTCACCAGATACTGTCCACTGTTAACCCCTGTCCACACAGCACAGGGAGACAAACGATCTGCCACCAGTTCTCTCTTTATTATAAGACCGGTCCCGTTACCGACTTAAAACGGGTCAGGAACCAACCCTGGAGTAGCTATATACTAAAACCCGAGTACTAGGCGTGTGAGGCCATGATCAAGAAGACTAAAAATTAAATTTTTATGATTTAATTAGCCTTGGGGCAAAATAGAAGGAATTGTACAAAATAAAAATAATCAGTAAAAGTAAAGGGGGACTACAATTAGGGGTTTACAGACAAAAGGCATTAAAAAGGGGGGTTTCAAGTTACCTTCACCCTAACAGGGGCGTATGTGGCCCGGGCTGCTGCGTGTGGATTTCCTGGAATGCTCTTGGGTACCCCCCCCCTTTTCAACCCTTTGGCCAACCCGGCTCCTGCTTATATCTGGAGGGGACCCACGGGGCACCCCCCCCCACACCCCCTGGACGGTCTATGAACTCCTCCCCCCCAGTCATGCAGTTTCTGAACAAACACAAAAAAGGGGACTAAATGGGAGGGATTGGCACAGAACCGAGCCGGAGCCCATCAAACCGGCTGGACCTTCCCCACGCAGGGGGGTACTAACATCCCATCTTTGGACCCCCGGGTCCAGTTCTGGAATCTCAGTCCCCGGCACCCCAGAAACCCCGGGAGTGGGGGCTGGGGTGCGGGGGATTCCCTATTTTGAGATATGAACTGCCATGCACCATTATGAACTGGTCGCTTTTTAAACCGAATGAAATACCAGACACCCGACGGGGGGATTCATTGAACTTTGAACTTGGGGGTTTGAGCTAAAAAAAGGGTTTCATGGGATCCTTTCATGGGTTGACCCCATGTGTGGGGCTTCCTAAGACTTTACAAGGGGCTTGATTACTGTGTAATTGAGCTTGTCCTGGGCTGGGCCATCGTGTTTTGACTAGTACGGGATTGGAGGTGAAGTAAAGTGAATTCTTCCTCACAGATGGCGACAGCACGGCAATTTTTTTCAACTCCCTGCCCCCAGCCAGGTTGGTGGGGGCATTTGTAAGAGCACATTGGTGGCAGTGGAGCTCCAGAAATGGGCAGCAGGGAACGCAGTGGTGGTGGGATAGGTTCAATTCCAGCATCCTCCACCATCTATGATCTTCTGAGGCATCCTACATAGAATCAGCAGTCTCAGTGCACAGCTGTTTCACTTTATTTACAGGATTCCCTTTTGGACAATCTCAGATTTTGTGGACACAGATCACCTTTGGATCTTTTTTTAAAAAAAATTTTTACGGTATTTTGAAAAGTGCCATCTCAAGTGTAAGGGGGCCCTTGAATCTAGTTATACCCCTGATTTAAATTTTGTGCTAAATTGTAATGGGGGTTGGGGGCAGTCTCCCAAATAGCTAAGATTTTCAAGAGCCCTAAAGTTCTTTTCCCAAACCCCAAAAAATTTCCCCTAAGCATCAAAAAAGAGTAGGTTTTAGCCACTTGCCACCAAGGACTTTTTCTTATGTGTTGATTATTTTCTAAAGTGAGCCCAAGGAAATTAAACAACTGACTTTGTGGGGGAATTTTTTTAGACCAGCATTTTATATGCTGGTCTTAAGCAAAGTGTGCAAAAGATGCAACGGTGTTGTGCACCACACAATAAAATATACGCCAGCTACATGCTATTGTGAATCATGACTACAATTTATAACAATTTCTGATGTAAATCCGAAAAGAATGGAGGCTTACTTACTGACCCTCAGGCAGGTCAGAAACCAATTCCCAATAGGATCCAGAGAAGCTATCACCATATGGTAAGTTTTCACAGGTGCCAAGTACTTAGTAGGCATACTACTCACACACCTTCTATGTATGAGGATAGTGGCTACCTTAATTTCATATTTCCTTGTTAAAAAACACATCTCACTGACATTAATCCATACGAAATAGAGTGTCAGGTAATGCAACAAATTACAGGATAGAAACCAGATTTTGTTTTCGGCCATCCAGCCGTTCAAACACACATCATTATCGCTCCCACCACGAGGACAGGGGGGACGCCGACCACCCGAGCGGGGGAAAGACGCGCGCAATTTCGAGGTTTCGGGGAGAACTCCTCCCCTTCCTCAAACATGTGCTCATAGAGTACCCCCTCCTTAAAAAGGTAAGTAACAAAGGTAAGACAAACTTTAACCCTTTTACAAAATACAAAATAAAAAACCATTACAAAAAACATCCTAAGGTTAAAAAAATTCTTGAGCCTTTTTGGGCTAATGTTTCTAAAGGAGTATCCAATACGCCTCTCTTTTTAAAACATCGTGATAAAGATTTATTTTCAACCCATATTTTTTCAAAACACACACCAGCGATTCACACACGCTGTCGGGCTTCAAAAAATTCTCGTACGGTGCTCTCCATAAGATTTAGTTTTGCTTTTAATGCTCCCTGTTTCTTTTTTAATCGATCGCCGCTTTTTTGTTTGTTAATTCTGACTTTCCGGGGTTTATGGGTTTGCCCAACATAGACAAACCCACATGGGCTTTTTTAAACATGTAAATAACGCCCCCCACTATCGAAGTTTTGGAAAAACCCTTTGATTTTAATGGGGTAACCTTTCGAGGGGTTTTGGGGGATCTGCCCCCCCTTTATTATATTGCATTTTTTTGACAGTGTAAGCGGGAAAAAGGGTGCCTGTCCGTGTACCCCTTAAACAAGGTCTTTTTTCCTTAAATTTTTGCGTTTTTTTTTTTTTATATCGGAGGACATAAATTTTGCTGCCCTACATTTTTTTCCCTTTTCCGATTATTAAACCCTAGGGGGATCCCTGAACAGGTGGCCTTTTTTTTAGGGTTTTTTCCTAAATTTCCCTTTCCAATGTTTTGGGAAATGGTTTTTTTAAATTTAACCCGCTTTGGCGATCATATAAAAGAGAAAAAATTAAACTTTTTATCTAGACTTTTTTTCTTTTTTTTATCTTGCAAACAATTTTTGTTCGGGGATTGACGAATTTTCCATTTCCTACTTTCTTTTAGTTCCTCTCTACCCATCCCCTTTTAAATGGAATTTTATAATTAACTCTTTTCTTTTGGTCCCCCGGAAAATTTTTAAATCAGTGGAAACAGATCCTTCAAACCCATTAAAAATTTTCCCCGACCCCGGACAACCCCTTTTTGAATCCCTTGGGGGGAAATTTTGGGACTTCTATGATGCAAATTTTTTTGGGTCATTATTGATGTCACCCCGATATAAAAAAAACGAAAAAATTTCAGGAAAAAGACCTTTTTTAAAGAGTACACGACAGGCCATTTTGCCTGTTCCCACTGTCAAAATTGGGGGGAATATAATAAAGGGGGACGTACCCAAAACACCCCTCAAAAAGGTTTTACCCCTTTTTTAAATCCAAAGGGTTCCAAAACTTGCGATAGTGAGGGGGGGTTATTTACATTTTTTTTAAATTTGCCCATGTGGGGTTTGCTTTTTGGGAAAAACCATAAGAACCATTGAAAAGTCAAAATTTAAACAAAACATAAACGGCGATAATTTTAAAAAAAGAAACGGGGAATCACTGTAAAAAGCAGAAAAAAATTTTTTTATGGAGAGACCCCCGTAGCGAGAATTTTTTTTAAAGCCCGACACGACGTGTGTGAACTAGCTGGTGTTTTGTTGGAAAAGAATATGGTTGATAATAAATTTATATCCCCGATGCTTTTTAAAAAAGAGAGGCGTTTTGGGATAGCTACCTTAAAAAAAATTTAGCCCCGAAAGGTTAAATGAAGTTTAACCTTAGGAGTTTTTTGAAATGGTTTTATATTTTGTATGTTGTGAAAGGGTTAAAGTTTGTTTCCCTTTGCTACTTACCTTTTTAAGGAGGGGGGTACTCTATGCGCACATGCTTGAGGAAGGGGAGGAGTTCTCCCCGAAACGTCGCACTTGTGCGCGTTTTCCCCGCTCTGGGGTCGACGTTCCCTGCTCCGTGGTGGGAGCGATCAAGGACTGATGTGTTTGAACGGCTGGATGGCCGAAACTAAATCTGAGTAATTCTACCTGAAAATTTGTTGCATACCTGACACCTTTTCGTAAGGAAAATTTAATGTCAGTGAGATGTTTTTTTTTAAAAAGGGAAATTTTAAAGTCTTTGAAATTTTTTTTTGGGTTCCACCATTACTACTTGAAGCTTTGTTGCAGGCTTGGAAAACCCTGCCTTGTAAACATACAGGACTCAGTATAAATTGCCTATGTGGGGGCCCGACTTTTTATTAAAAGTCCCTTAAATTTCATACCTGTGCACAAAAATATTTTTTTTTATAAAGGGTGTCATACATACATCACGCATTCATGTATACTGCACCGTTCTGGCGTCACAGTCAATTGGTGACGCCACTACTATTCAATTCTGTGGGCTGTCCAGCATCCTGAAAGTACGCAAGACCAAAATTTACATCCCATACCTCCCAAATTGGCAAAGACTTAAAAGGCAGTTCCCAACAGAAAACCCACTGGTCACTAAAGGGGAGATTACTAAAGGGGAGATTGCACAAAAGCACATTTCCTAAGAATGGGAAGGTATGTCATGGCATTAACTTTGCACTTAATTAAGCTTCTGATGTATCTTAAAGCAAATCTGTCAGGCTACTAAGCAGGGCCGTGTTAACAGCATTATTGTCCCCAGGGCAAAGCACATGACATTACATTAGCCAACGCCTCTAACCATGCCCAAATATGACACCACATCAGGCCATGCCGCTAACCACACCCAAATATGATACCTCATCAGGCCACACCACTAACCACCATCAAGTACACTCAATTATGCCTAGTTTCCTCTGGCAGACCAGAGCCAATACGGGGTTTTTTATAACCAGAATAAGCTGCTCTAGCCCCGAAAGAAGGCGGCCGAAAGACCCAAGCTGTCAGATTGTTTGTTAAGAGTAGTTCGCCATCTGAACCATAAACTGAGGCCACTTTGCCGTTGGTGGATGATTGAACCTATACTCTAAAAGCCTACAATTGTCATATATATTGTAGCTAGCATAAATAAACTTTGAAATAATGCATATATTTTTGTTTATCACTTTTGGGCCTTGCAAAATGTGCGGGTTCTTTTATTTGGATTTTTTCATGGTCTATAAAGAATTATTTATATAAAATAGTGTATTTTATATAAATACATACAAATACTCATAAGACAATGTTCTTGGTATGATACCTCTAAATTAAAATTTGTAATTAATAACTCATTTACAAGAAAAAAAAATTTGACCCCCATAACCCAACCCGCTAGGATTCTATGCTCATGGGGCCCCTGTGCCACTGCCTAGTGTGCCCAATAGATAAAACACTGCATAGTCAATGGCTCGTATGGCTTATACAGTCATAGTCCCTGCAAGATTTTGGCTCAACAGCTGCTAGGGCTGCTCAGAGGATGAACTCCATTCTTGGAATCCAACAAGGCAACTGCTGGGAGGAAGGCCATTTCTGAGAAGCTGGCACAGGATTTAAATGGAAATAATTTGCCCATCATGGGCTAAATAGTTTAATAGTTTATACAGTTGAAAAAAGACAAATGTCCATCAAGTTGAAGCAAGGGTGGGGAATAGTGTGTATAAAGGGAGGGGTAGAGGGAATTTTTAAGTTTTTTTTTCCCCTCTACTGATGCAGACTTTTGGAAAACCCCTAAGCAAAACCAACTTCCTAAAGGGGAAAACTTTATTTCTGAACCCAAAAATGCCATTAAATTGCATCCAGATGTATTATAAGGCTATATAAGTATTGATATTATTTAGATTTGCACTCTCTTTAGCCCCATTATATCCTTTCTATAAACTGGAGCCCCGAATGAACGCATATTGTAAAAGGGCCCCACCAATGCTTTATAGTGTTATATAAAATATTTCAATGTTACAACCTGTACTGCTTTCCCTGCCCCTTTTAATAAACCCAAATCCCGCTGGCTTAGAGGGGAGCTGATTTACATTGCTGTGTTCTGCAATCAGATTACAAGCACCCGCCCTTTCTCAACAAGCAATTCTCCCAGGTTTTCACCCCATAAGACATATGATGCCTGCAGATTTTATTGGGCTATCCTGATTTGGGAACCCCCCAAAAAAATTTTTCAATTGGGGGTAAAGGGGGATTCAGTCCAGAAAGGCACGCTGCGTAAGACACTTCCTGTTTCTCAGTAAGGTTTGGGGAAAAGGAGTGCAGGGGAGGCTGGGCAGTGCTCTAGTTGAGAATTTTTAGGGGGAAAGACTGGCAATCTGAAAAAAGGGCGGGGTGCGAATAGTTGTTGTTTACCCGGGGCCGTGTGGAAACCGTTGTCATGGTGCATTTGGCCCCAATGACAAAGTGAGAGGTAGTTGGAGTGCCCTAAAAAATGATTTCGGGGACTTGGTCAAAAGCTAAAGGCAAGAACCCCAAAGTATCATTCAGAAAATTTCCCTGTACCCGTTCCATGCCAGAGGGCAAGGGTATTATGGGGTGAAAAAGGGGCTGAAAAATTGGTGTAGAAAAAGGGGGATTTGGTTTTTGGGAAAACTGGGCTGACTTCTGTTTTGGGGTACAGACTCTTCGGGGACGGGCTGCACCTAAATTGGGGGTGCAGTGTATGGGGGGTAAAATGGCCGGGAAAGGGGGAATATTTAAACTGGGGATGGGATTAGAGGACAGGCCCTTTGGCCCAATATTGTTTTCCAGATGACAGAGAAAACAAAAGGTTGGCTGGGGGGGCACCTAGGAAATGTGCCCCAGAATTTTAAAAATTTTTAAATTTTATTAAATGGGTTTATTTTTCGAGGAGCCACAAAAACAGGAATTTTTTTAAGAAAGGCTAATTTGAATCTGCTTAGAGAGGCCCTAAAATGCATTGACTAACAGAACAGATAATAGTGGGAAATATGTAAAAAACATCTTAAGCTCTCACTGTGAGAGGTACATACCATATGGAAATAAAGTGATTACAAACAGGAAAAAAACAATGTGGATCAACAGAGATGTAAAGGAGGTAATAAATAACAAAAATAAAGTGTTTAAAGGGCTAAAAAATCTATAAGGAAAAAGATAAAATATGTAAAATAATGATAAAGATAGCAAAGCTGGAGACAGAAAGGCATATTGCCCAAGAGAGTAAAACTAACCCCAAAATATTTTTTTTGCTGTATAAATAGTAAAAAGGTTAAAGCTGAAAATGTCGGCCTTTTGAAAAGTAATGAATTAGGTATTGTAAAAGGTGATAAGGAGAAAGCAAATCTATTAATATATCTCTACCATATTAACTGAGGAAAATGAGATTCCTGTTGAGGCAGCAGGATGAGGTCACGCTAACGTACATGTTTCTTGTTTAACCCAGGAAAAAGTACAGCTTCACCTTATAAAATAATTAAACACCTACCAATTCCCCGATGGATAACCTCTCCCCCTTCTTTCACCTGTGCCTTAAGGGAGTTAAGCAATGTGATAGACAGGCCTCTTGTAAGAAATGTACGGCCATAGAGGATAGGTAGGGGAGACAAGACAGTGAACCCCAGCTGTCTCTAAATACTTGCCAGTCCAACCCTATGTGGTCAGCGACAACTGGATGACATTCCCTGCTTACACTAAAGTGTAGACAGAGACTAAACAAGTAAGGTCATAGAGAAAAAGGGTCAGAAACAAATTGGGTAGAAGCAGTACCAAATCAACAAGAATATGTAGGGTCGGTAAGCAAGCAAGAGGTCAAAATTCCAAAAGTAGTAATCCAAGAGAAGACTTAGCTAAAACTGGGCAGAGGGCTAATGGTAGTGTTATGGGATGTCAGAGTTCTGGTCCAGGATGCAATTGGACTCGCCCTCTGATATCCAGACCACACTGATCAAAGACTGGTGGTAAGAAAGGAATGTGAGTGCTGGAAGAACTGTCAATCACAACTAGCTTTAAATGAGTTTTCTCACTATCAAGATTGGCTTTCAACATAAGAGGATGTAACGAGCTGGGGTAGTGGATCCACTGGACCGCCGCAAGCACCGCAAATCCAATAGCCGGCGCGCTGGCCCTTTAAATCTGAGAAAGCCGGCGCGCGCACGCCCCAAGCAGTGGGCCCGCACGCACCGGCTGGCCAGATAGAAGCAGGAAAGCAGGAGCGCTGCGAGATAAGTGAGTGCACTCGAGGGAGCGAGTGCCCCCACGGTCCGACGTGCGGACCGCGGCACCGCTCGCCCGGGCCGCAGAAGGGGACACGTAGGGACGAGCGTGCCCACAGCCCAGACTGGGGGCTGTGGTGCTGCTCGTGACAGAGGACTGTTAAATAAAGACATTTTCTAAATACATTGGTCAGTAGATTTTACTTTAGTCATGAGCTATAGACAGTTTAGCAGGTCTCTCACTACACAGAGGTGTTTTGGTAAACTGCATGCCTGTTATCTGATTAGCTGAGAGTAGGGGTGATGTCATCCCAGGGAGGGACTGACTGGAATGAGCACTGTGTGAACTAATTAGATTAAATGAAGATTAGCTGAAGGGAAAAAAAAAGTACAAGTGCTGTGAGAAGGGAGGAGCAAGGAGTTATCTATTATGTTAAAGATAACAAACTCCTGTTTTGTCATGGTAAAAGCCTGAGCAGACAGCCTGAATGCAAAACTGCCTGTCAGCCAGCGATTCAGCATGCCGAGAAAACTCCTTTAAGGGTATGTTCACACGTCTTATTGCAGCCCATATAGTAGTCAGTGTGTTCAGGTCTGCTGTCAATTTACGAACATTTTCCATACATTGTACTACACCACATAAGTTGGTATCATCTACCAAAATAGAGATATTGTTATTAATCCTCTCCCCTATATCAATAATAAATACATTGAATAAAAGCAGACCCATTACTCATCCTTGGGGTCACCACTTATAACCAGGGACCAGTCAGAGTAGGAATCATTTACCACCACCCTGAGTACCATCCAATAGCCAGTTTTCAATCCAGTTACACACTAGTACCCAATAAGTGCTAATGAGAGACAGTGTCAAAGCCTTTGCAAAGTCTAATAACACTATATCCACAGCTGCTTCACTTTCCTGACTTCTACTCACGTGCAAGGTCTGCAACTCCAGGTGTCCTCACTCCCAGCCCAGTGGTAGAGAAGACCGTGTACTCACCTATCAGAACTGGGGACCTGTGTCCCTTACTCAGAGAATCTGTGTAGCCACTGTCCCCATAGACGTGCCTGTGCACAGCCCTCCGCATTGAAGTGAACCAGAGTTTCACATATAGCTGAGCAAGAAGCTGGTAATATTGCTGCCATACAATACCTTCATCCAAGGTTGAGTGTACACTTGAGTTGTGCTGTTCTCCACTCCATCCTATTTTTCAGGCTAGGGCTACCACCAGGGGTAAAAGCTCCCTCACTCATTAGGTTATGGTTCAGTGTGGTTAGCAGGTGTCTGACCTTTTGACTTTGTGCTTAGATGATGGATCCCAACCCCCTGCTTAGATGATGGATCCCAACCCCCAAGCAAAATGATTAGAATAAAAAAATGCAAAATAAAGACACAAAACGCTGTAATCAGGTGTCATATGGTCACAACTTTAAAATCAATTGACAATGAAAATGGCAAACCCCAGACTCACGACGAGTCACCCTCCAGCACTCAGGAGAGGAAAAACCCCCTGTGGAGGAAACCTCTAGGGAACCATGGCTGGAGGGCTGGCCCTTCCCTTGGGCTTACAGGGTAATGCCAATATACAACTTAACAGAGTTTTAGTATTTATATATTTTACCAAACATAGACTCTAAACATAATAAACACCATGTGAGATAGATCTGCCTGTGATATCGGTCAGCCATTTATCACTAAAATTAATTAATTCAAGGATAACTACTCTTTGTAGCAGGTCTCTCCGCTCTGGTTAATTAAGGGGATTCCGTTTTGGGGACCCCCCTTAATTCCAACAGACAACCCATTTTCCTGCTAGATCCTCCAAATCAAGGTGGGCAGTGTGTAGAGAAGTCAAGCTCAAGGTCCTCAGGTGCATAAGACACGGCACTGATCATAGCAGCGGGCCCTTCTTTTATGGAATCTTCTTTATGACATAACAGGCCTCATTCATTATGAGGTCAACCATGGAGTTCTGAAGTATTAACCTTTCATGACTGGCAATGTACTTTACTACAGAGTCTATTAAACTGAACTTATCAAGCAGGCACCTTATGGTTAGGGTACTCCTAAGAAGCCCCAATAAATTTAGGTGATTATATGTATAGGTTTTTATAGGTTTGATATGCAAAATCTCACATCCAAATGTTGGATTCACAAGTAGCTTTTCCAGAAAAGATTATTTACTGGGAAATTGACAATCAGATAATATAATAAGAAATTGGGTTTTTAATAATTTCCTAACACATGTGTAAAAAGTATCTCTATTTCAAACAGGATATGCCATAAATGTGTGATAGATGTGAGCCCAAACATACAGACAGCCTCAGACTGGCCCACCGGAGCACCAGAGTATCCTCCGGCGGGCCCCGAGACCGACACACGTGACACCCGTCTCTGCTGTGTGCCGGCAGTGGCTCTGGCCGTAATAGTTATTAAACGCTCACTCTCCGGTTATTAACCCGGCAAGAGCGGTGCTTTAGTGAGGCTGACTGTGGCAGAAGCTGTGGTCCTGCGGAGGATGCAGCACTAGCAGATGAGCTCTCTCTCCACCAGTTGCATCCTCTGTTTTAGAACAGCCTGCACGCTGTAC
Organism: Phyllomedusa bahiana; assembly: GCA_025379985.1. Lineage (NCBI taxonomy): Eukaryota > Metazoa > Chordata > Amphibia > Anura > Hylidae > Phyllomedusa > Phyllomedusa bahiana. Next base: position 37,958 of record JAODAL010018886.1, on the reverse strand, counting down.
AGAAGTGCTGTGAGCCGACCGCTCACAAGTTTAGCAGTGCACAGGCTGTGTTACAAAGTGGAGGAGACAGGAGGAAGACTTACTGGCAGCCGGCTACAGTGTTTCTGTGAGACGGCTGTTTGGAGTGAGAGGAGAGCAGGCAGAGAATGAAGGAGGAAGGAGCAATAAATCACTTAATTCCTGCATCCTTCGCTTCAGAGCAGCCGCTACAGGATGTTACTGGATCGAGGTGAGCTGACTGCTAGGAGTGATAGCAAGGTGAGAGTGGAGGCGGGGGGAGGCTGGAGGGAGGGGGTCACTCTTCCCTATGAATCTCTCAGTGGAGCAAAACTAAAGCTCTCCTGCTGCTTCACTTCAGGCCTGCTTGTCCCAGACAGAGTTAGTAAAATATATGCTGCCTTTACATATGGATCTGAAAACTAACACGACCTTGTTTATTTGAATGTGAAAGGATGGGGTGGGTAAAGAGGGCTACATGGTGTCTGGAAAGCCCTAGGTGCCAGTGTAACATGGTGACTTAAGCCCAATCATATTACATTTGGGTCCAGTTCAGGGGCCTTGGTCTCAGTTGTCCATCAGAAAACTTAAAAAATATATCCTTAACGTATCGCATCCAGTGTCGGACTGGCCCACTGGAGCATCCGACACATATAGAGTGGCATAACTACTCCTGACCATTCAGAGACATGTCTGCACATCCTCTCAGCAGATCAGAGCACCAGTGTTCTGTCTAGTACATCTAAGGCAGACCTGGGCAAAGTACGGCCCCCGGGCCGCATTTCGGCCCTCCAGCTCGTCGGATGCGGCCCGCAGCGTACGATGCCAGGTCTGCTAAATAGTAGCGCTGACAGCCCGCCGCGGCTGGGTATTGCTGAGAGGCTGCCGCGAGCCGTCAGCGCTCTATTACTGGTGAATTAGGCAGCGACGCGATGAACCCCGCTCACTGCGCCGCTGCCTCTCCTCGCCGCACACAGAGTAATAACTCTGTGCGGGCCCAGGAGCTGACGGAGGAGCATCCCGGCGCTGGCGGCATGACGTCATCACGTCACCAGCCCGGGAAGCTCCTCGGACGGAAGACGAGCGCGCTCGGCCGGGAAGCAGGTAAGCCGAGGTGAGTATTAGTGTTTGTTATTTTGGTCATAAAACTATATACCTGCCTGTGGAAAGCCCTATCTATATTCCTGCCTGTGGGAAGCAGCTATATACCTGCCTGTGGGAAGCCCTATCTATATACCTGCCTGTGGGAAGCCCTGTCTATATACCTGCCTGTGGGAAGCCCTATCTATATACCTGCCTGTGGGAAGCAGCTATATACCTGATTGTGGGAAGCCCTATCTATATACCTGATTGTGGGAAGCCCTATCTATATACCTTCTTGTGGGAAGCAGCTATATACCTGCCTGTGGGAAGCCCTGTCTATATACCTGCCTGTGGGAAGCCCTGTCTATATACCTGCCTGTGGAAAGCCCTGTCTATATACCTGCCTGTGGAAAGCCCTGTCTATATACCTGCCTGTGGGAAGCCCTACCTGCTTGTGGGAAGACCTAACTAGCTATATACCTGCCTGTGTGGAGCTTTAACTATATACCTGCCTGTATGGAGCCCGAACTAGCTATATACCTGCCTGTATGGAGCCCGAACTAGCTATATACCTGCCTGTGTGGAGCTTTAACTATATTCCTGCCTGTATGGAGCCCTAAATAGCTATATACCTGCCTGTTTGGAGCCTTAAATATACCTGCCTGAGGGGAGCTATATCTATCTATATACCTGCTTGAGGGGAGCTATATCTATCTATATTCCTGGCTGAGGGGAGCTGTACCTATCTATATTCCTGCCTGAGGGGAGCTGTACCTATCTGTATTCCTGCCTGTTGGGAGCTGTACCTATCTATATTCCTGCCTGAGGAGAGCTGTACCTATCTATATTCCTGCCTGAGGGGAGCTAAACCTATCTATATACCTGCCTGTGGGGAGCTGTATCTAAATACCTGCCTGTGGGCAGCTGTATCTAAATACCTCCCTGTGGGGAGCTGTATCTATCTAGGTACCTGCCTGTGGGGAGCTGTATCTATCTATATACCTGCCTGCGGTTATCTATATAACTGACTGACTGAGGGGAGCTGTATATACCTGACTGACTTGAGGGGAGCTGTATATACCTGCCAGACTGAGGGGAAATACATCTACATACCTACCTTACTGAGGAGAGCTGTATATACCTGCCTTACTGTGTACCATGAGTAAGGCAGGTAAATAGATACATCCCCCAGTAAGTTTCCACAAAAATAATCACCCAAAAAACGATTTTTTTCCCCCGTTCACCCTATGTTTTTATTAGTCCGGCCCTCCAAAAGCATCGCACTTTTTCCTGCAGCCCGATGGGAAAATTAATTGCCCACCCCTGATCTAAGGCCTTAGGCCTTAAACCTAGTAGACATTATCAATGCGTCATCACGTAAGTGGCGTGATGATGTAATTATCGCGCCACCTGCACCGGGCTTCTCTAGAAGGAGCCTGGACTGCTGCTCGTTGGGGGAAAGGGAAGAGGTGAGTTTAATTTTTTCATCTAATGGGGCTATACTTACAAACCTACCTGGGGTCTATTTATTGCCTACCTACCTAGGGGTAGTCTTGGCACCTAGTGGGACCTATCTACCTACCTACCTGGGGCCTAACTATTGCCTACCTAGGGACAATCTACCTACTTATCTGAAGCCTAACTACTGCCTGCCTACCAGCGGCCAACCTATCTGCCTGCCTACTTATTTATCTGGGGTCTTACCTGCCTATGTACCTACCTATCTGGGGCCTTGACAACCTATCTGGAGCCTTTTCTATGTACGTACCTGTGAGTAGCCTATCTTACCTATGTGAAATGGGGGCCTACCTATCTATAAGGCCATACTTAGTATTCATGCTGCTCTAGGCATTAATAATAGCTGTCAGCTGCTTCCTTGCTTGGCTATATCGGATTCATTTCATTAATAAAATGGTCAATGAGGGATGCTGTTTTGGAGTGTGTATTCAAATTAAGTGTTTTTGTATTGTTTCATTATATGTTTTAGCACTATTTTTCCAGTGTTAGTAAAAATGATGACTGGCAGATGTCTCTCTATTACTTGTGCTGGGGTTTGGGGTCTGCCAGCTCTATTTTTATCGTCACCCCAAAGGCTGACACCAAGCCCCCGTGCTAGTAATACAGAGGTATTTCTCAAGCACCTCTATTACTAACACTAGAAATAAATGGTAAAAAACACACTGATACAACGCAAAAAAACATTTTATTTAAATAAACTCTCCCCGACACCAACCCTTACTGACCATTTTACTAAAGAAATGGAACCAACATAGTCCGACATAGTTCAATGGGGAAATCCGGACAAAAAACAGAAACACTACTTAAAAGTAGGACAGTACTAAACTCCATCCCCTGCAACCCCTGAAGATCTTCTGGGTGCAGGAGAAGGAGTTCGGACAACACAATATGATTCGGAGGGGTACAGAACATGGCCATAGCACAATCTCCAGGGGGATAATCCTCTTTTCCTCCCCACCTCCCTGGGAGACTGGGCCTCTAAGCTATGGCCTGTACTCACTCTACCACCCATGGGAAGTTTGTACTGAGGAGGGGGACAGTGAGGGAGGTGCTGGAAAAGTGAGGATCCTAAGATATTTGTGTTTAAATCTGCAGAGACGAGTGGGGGCCGGGAGAAGTCATCATGGCCGTCTGGATCGGATGCAGAACAAATGCGAAAGTCGACTTGTCAGAGAAACGTCACCTGTGAGTCACAAGATGTAACTGCACTGTAATCACTTATATGTGTGCACAGCCTGTGTACACTGGTGTCTACCACTATACGGTCACTGTACGAAGGTAATATACAGTCTGCAGAGCCTGTGTACACTGATATAACTATATGGTCACTGTATGCAGGTAATATACAGTCTGCAAGCCTGTGTACACTGGTGTCTACCACTATATGGTAAATGTATGGAGGTAATATACAGTCTGCAGAGTCTGTGTACACTGGTGTCTACCACTGTACGGAAGGAATATACAGTCTGTAGAGCCTGTCTACACTGGTACTTACCACTATAATGTCACTGTATGGAGGTACTATACAGTCTGCAGAGCCTGTGTACACTGGTGTCTACCACTATATGGTCACTGTATGGAGGTAATATACAGTCTTCAGAGCTGTGTACATTGGTGTCTACCACTCCATGGTCCCTGTATGGCAATAATAACAGTCAAATTGTAATTGTTTATATTCAGTAATGGTGTGGCAGTAGTATTCAGGTGGTATGTGGTGGTATTATTCAGTCACTATGTGGTGGTGGTATGTGGTCATGTTGTAGCATATTATTCAGTCACTGTGGTGGTGATATGTGGCGGTATTATTCAGTCACTATGTAGGGGTGATATGTGATGGTATTATTCAGTCACTATGTGGCGGTGATATGTGGTCATGATGTGGTGTTATTATTTAGCCACTATGTGGTGGTGATATGTGGTGGTATTATTCAGTCGCTGTGCGGTGATGATATGTAGTGGTATTATTTAGTCACTATGTGGTAATAATAAATGGTAGTATTATTAAGTCACCATGTGGTGGTGATATGTGGTCATGATTTGCTGGTATTTGGTCTAAGCGGAATTATTGCTAATATTGGCCTTGGGTTTCTGGTTTTGTGTAGTGATATTATTTGATATCTATATGATCATTATTTAGTGGTTTTATACTTGGTACTTTGTGTTCTAGCTTTCTATATATTTTTATATATATGAAATGTATCATTTGGGGTCTAGGAGGGACATAGATCTTTAGACCTTTTATGTTTACCATCCGGTGTCCTTCTGCAATTAGGTGATAGAGGCTCAGAAGCCCCAGCGCTCCATCTTGATTACAGGTTAGTGCGATGATGTCATTACACCAGTCTGTATAAGTTGAAGCGAGACTGGCTGAGACATGGTACAGGTGGCGGGGGCAAGGAGGCGAAGTGGGCCCCTAAAATCAACTCCTCTGGTGGGCCCTAGGCACCCCAGTCCGACACTGCATACAGACATTTCTGGAACAATTTGCTGACAAGTTGAACATTAGATAACAACCCCAACTATTAAGCGATACACACTAAACCAAGTTTCTCTATGTCCAGTTGATCCCCCCCATTACTGCTGTCCTAAATATGTAAGCCCCACTGTAAAGACAAAAAAATTAAAAGTGAAACACAGAAACTCCTGATCACATAGTCAGGTGCAGCCTAATATTCCATTCTGATATGCTGCCACTACACAACGACTAACAGAACTGATAATATAGCCATACAACACTGTAAGGTCCAATACCGTTACTACACAGACAGTCAAAAGGATATTATCATGCTGCACAATATATAATAGAATATAGGACTGATCAGACATAGTCACAAAATCCAGTTAAAGTAAAAAAAAGTTTTAAAGTGTAAAAAATCTAAAAAAAATTAAAAGTTCAAATCACTCTCCTTTTGCCATTTGACAAATAAAAAAATAAAATAATATAAAAGTTACAGATATTTGGTATCACCGCATCCAAAAAAGTCTGATCTATTAAAATATACCATAATTTATCCTGTGCGCTGAATACCGTAGAAAGAAAATTCCAAACCACCAAAATTACGTTTTTTTGGTCATTTCACGTCCCCTAAAAATTGGAATAAATTTAATCAAAAAAGTCGCAAGTACAGTTCAGGTAGGTGTTAGTACAAAAAAGTTATTGGTCGAAGAAAAAATAGGCCTCGGCGTTAAGGGGTTAAAAGTAGCAAAACATAACAAAATTGCAAAAAAATTGGTATCAATGGAATCATAACGGCCATAAGAATAAAGAAAACATGTCACTTGTACTCCACAGTGAATGCCATAAAAAAGAAACATTCTGCACCACTTCCTCTGCTCCCTAAAAAATGGCATTAGTGCAATTTTTTTTCATTTTCCACCTGAAAAGAATTCATTTTTGGTTTCCCAATACTCTATATGGTACTGTAAACGATACCTGTTGTCCTGAAAAAAACTAGCCCTCATAGAGATATGTAAAATCAGAAAAGTTATGGTTCTTGAAAAACTGAGATGAAAAATCAGATCAGATAATTTTTTATTTTATTTATTTTATTATTTTTTGTCATTTTTCTTCTGTTTCTAGTTACATCCCAACTCCACAATGGGTGAGAGATTTTACTTTGTAACTATGATTTAAGAATGACTGTTTTGACTAAGGCCCTATTCACATTTGGCTTTTGTACGCTAATGTGTTTTCTACATTTGTGTCCAATTCAGAAACCCTATACATTCGGTTAATAGGGGCAACGTAGTATTAGGACTTTGTTTGCCCTATAAAATTCTAGCTAGTGGTCCCACTATAGTATTCGTCAGGATTAGTGTTGAGCGATTGCGTTGGCTATCGAGATCGATCGATAGTCGATAGTCGGCCGCTATCGATAAGGTTTTTCGTGTGAGCGTCGATTATGAGCGATGACCATTAAAGTCTATGGGAGAGCAACAAAAACCTTCATTATTTACACCCAAACAAGGCTGGAGAAGCTGAAATTAACATCCACAACAGTCAAATGGATACGTGCTACATCTTAGGCAACACACTTAGGGTTTTAAGAGTCAAAAAAAAAAAAGTCACAGACCATTCACTATCCCTGTCTTGTACCCCAGCCTGACCCTTAACCTGCATCACCCACAAATTAAAAAGTGCCCGAAGGCAGTAGTTTTGAACCATCATGTTACTTGAACTGACATTGAATATCCCTGTCCTGGGAAAGCAGCATGAGCCCCAAACCTGCATGACCCCCAGATTTAAAAAGTGCCGCAAAAAGGAGTCTTTTCAACCACCATTTTAGTTGAACTGGACATATACTGTCCCTGTCCTGGACCGCAGTATGACCATTAAACCTGTCTGACCCCCAGATTAAAAAGGGGCCGGGAAAAGGAGTCTGTTATGTCTGTATCTGTTATGTTTCGTACAATACACGGTATTTTTTGCACCTTTCAATTCACCTGTGGTGACTATAGAATTGCTGTTTTAAGATTTACGTGGATGCTGCGTCAATGAACAAAACTGGTTGCGCAAAAGTCAAAAAACACGATACTGTTATGTTTTCGTATAATACACGGTATTTTTTGCACCTTTCAATTCACCTGTGGTGACTATAGAATTGCTGTTTTAAGATTTATGTGGATGCTGCATCAATGAACAAAGCTGGGTGCGCAAAAGTCAAAAAACACGTATCTGTTATGTTCTGTATAATACACGGTATTTTTTGCACCTTTCATTTCACCTGTGGTGACTACAGAATTGCTGTTTTAAGATTTACGTGGATGCTGCGTCAATGAACAAAGCTGGGTGCGCAAAAGTCAAAAAACACGTATCTGTTATGTTTTCGTATGATACACGGTATTTTTTTGCACCTTTCAATTCACCTGTGGTGAATATAGAATTGCTGTTTTAAGATTTACGTAGATGCTGCATCAATGAACAATGCTGGGTATGCAAAAGTCAAAAAACACGTAACTGTTATGTTTTTGTATAATAAACAAAATTTTTTTCACCCTTTCAATTCACCTGTGGTGAATATAGAATTGCTGTTTTAAGATTTACGGGGATGCTGCGTCAATGAACAAAGCTGGGGCGCAAAATCAAAAAACCAAAGTGTTATTTTTTCGTATATACAGGGTATTTTTGCACCTTTAAATTTCCCCTGGGGAAAATAAAAATTTGCTGTTTTAAGTTTTTACGAATGCGCATCAATAAAATGCGGGGGTATCAAAAGTAAAAAAACATAACTTTATTTTTTTGGTAAAAAAAACGATATTTTTTGACCCTTAAATTCACCTTTGGGGTGAATATAAATTGCTGTTTTAAGATTTATAGAGGGGAAATCTGCTTTGTCAAAAAAAAAAACACGTAACTTTTATGTTTTGTAAAATAAACGGTAATTTTGCACCTTTCAATTCACCTGGGGTAAATTAAATTGCTGTTTTAAGATTTACGTAGATCCTGCGAAATGAACAATGCTGGGTGAGAAAAAGAAAAAAAACCCTAACTGTTATGTTTTGAATAAAAACTATTTTTTCCCCCTTTCAATTCACCTGTTTGAATAAGAATTGCTTTTTAAGATTTACGAGGCTGCGTCAAGAACAATGCTGGGTGCCCCAAAAGTCAAAAAACACGAACTGTTATGTTTTTGGTTAAAAACGGTATTTTTTGCACCTTTCAATTCACCTGTGGTGAATATAGAATTCCCTGGTTTAAGATTTACGTAGATGCTGCGTCAATGAACAATGCTGGGTGCGCAAAAGTCAAAAAAACACGTAACTTTTATGTTTTGGTATAATAAATGATATTTTTTGCACCTTTCAATTCACCTGTGGTGAATATAGAATTGCTGTTTAAGATTTACGTGGGATGCTGCGTCAATGAACAATGCTGGTGTGCAAAAGTCAAAAAACACGTAACTTTTTATGTTTTGATAAAATTTAAAACTGTTTTTTTTGCACCTTTCAATTCACCTGTGGTGAATATAAGAATTGCTGTTTTAAGATTTACGAGATGTGCGTCAATGACAATGCTGGGTGCGCAAAAGTCAAAAAACACGTAACTGTGATTTTTTTCGTACGATACACGGTATTTTTGGCAACAAACAACCTGTGCTGACTACAAGATTGCTGGATTGTAATTTAACTGAAAGGGTGGAATATATCAACAGTCACAGGTGTAATGGGTAAAAATTGAAAATGAACACCTATCTGAAATGTATATGAATAATAAAATGGAGTTTTGCAGCAAACAAGAGACCTGCATTACTAAAATGATGTGTATCCAATATAAGTTCAGGCTGCCCAATATCCAGGAAATATTTCAATAGCAAACTGTTAATAATAAAGATATTCCGCTACAATGTCTACACTAATTCTTGGTGAACTTTATCCAGTGTTCTTTATAGATAGAGCTTGTCTGTGTTCGCCGCGGGGGCACCCCCCCCCCCGCTCCCACCGCCGATGAATTTTTCAGCGGTAGATGCTGCTTTAAAATTCTCTAGCTAACTACATAAAATCATCAAATCCTAATCTAACTAAATTGGAAGGATCACAGCTAATAGTAAGGTTTCTCGTGCAAAATAGACTAATTTCGCTGAGCTGTTTGGCACAGGCAGAGCGCAGGTCCTATCCCTATGAGACGCTGAGAGACATGAGGCTGAAACAGGAAACGTGTCTATGTAAAACGATGGTCATGTGATTTTTTCCAGCCAATCGCAACCTTTCACATCCCAGTCATGACGTCGCACACCACATCTCACCTGCTCTATTCTGTAATCTGATTTGCTGGCCGCCAAAATTACAGGAAGCGCCGAAAAAGGCGCGATCTTAATAGATGATGCACAGATTTTAACCTTAATTATCGCATGATCTGGAAATTTCGATCACCATAAAAACCTTGCCGATTTCAACTTTGTCGATAAAAATCGCTCAACACTAGTCAGGATATATTTTTACAGTATCGAGTATCATGACGGACACTACTAATGGGGGTGGGGGGCGAAAGCGTAATGTTAATGGAGCATAATATATTGTATTTATAGTTTCTATAAGGATGTTGTAATACAAAGGTAACCAGAGCTAGAGCCATTTATACAAAGTAACACCACAAATTGGTTCATAGGGATGTGTCTGGAGAAAAAGACCCCTCCCAATGACTTTTAGATATACTGAGACAACCCCTTTAACATAAAATTTGACTATCTATAGTATACAACTTGAAATATGTCTATCTATAGTATATAAGAATAAAGCTGCCAGATGTTAAAGGAGTTTTCTTATCATGCAGTTTCACAGAGTTACAGCCAGCTTTAGAATCACACATGCTGTTCAGGCTGTAGGTGGGTCTATAGCAGTGATTGACACATCACTCTGCTGTTCTTAGCTACTACTGTTACAAAGACATGAGTGCAAGAGATGGATAAAGTGCTCAGGCTGCAGGGCTTTAAAGAGTCTTTACTTAGGTAAATGAGAAGCTTTCAAAGTCTGTTGCTAGAGATAAGACTCTGCAGGAGGTGACTCATCATGGATGGACCGAGTGACTCACAGCAGCTTAGAGCAAAGAGAGATAAGCGAGAGCAGTGAGAAGTGGGGAGAGATAGTCATAACCAGAGAAAATCGAATGCTTTTTTATCTCCTGACCAAAGAAAATTCAACAAAACAATGTATTTAGAAAAGTTCTTCAATTAGCTGTCACGGCATACACTCATTGTAGTGAGAAAACCTCTTTAATAAAGTATTTCATGCAATATTTCTTAGCAACATGTGTTAAATATAAACACCTCAACTGTCCGTATATATTCATTCAGTAGTATACAAACATACAATGGCATGTGTTGCCCTTTGACATTTTTGCATGAAGCCTCTGCATTCCTTTTTTGGCCTCATGGCTACATCTGTCATGTATGCCAGGAGCTCTCCCCAGCATATATGCCATATATAGAGCTCTAACCTGTTGTAAATGTCCTGATGACAATGAATTTGTCAGGGATCCCAAGAACAGATGAACAGATATGGACAGACGAACAGTTAGCCCTAGCTCTAGGCCACCCAAATCTGTCCCTGCCTACTTGCCTGCCCGACCCTAGATGGTTGGCGACAACTGGACAGTGGTCTCTAGCCTAAATAAGTGGAACAAAGGACAGACAGACAGACAAACACAACAATTGAGTACTCAGATGAACCAGGTCAAAGCCAGAGAGCACAAAAAAGGTATAAAAGCAGCAGACAAAAAGCAGAAGTCAGGAAAACAGGTAAATAGGTTGAAATCCAAGCCGACAATATAAAAAGTGCGCCAGCTCAAGCCAAGGACTATCACCAGCACAGCTCTAAGTCAGCAGTAATCTTATATAGGATATCGGGGTCCTGGCCCAGACTGAGATTGGGCCAGCCCTCTGAATTCCAGACATACAGAACCCAGACTGAATGGTGAAGACGGCTATCAATCTTAATCAGTCTCCATTGTCTGCAGCCTAGCATTAGGCTAACACAACACAGACAGGTGTGAGGCAAAAGTCAATCATCTTAGTCAGTACTGAAATTAGACCGTGTTCAGATGAGACCCAGTTTAGTGCATTACAGTATTGTTTTCAGAATTTGTAAAGGCAATTAGATGGAGTACCTAGCTCAAACCTAATATGTTAGATTAAGATTCATATGTCTTTCATTTGCCCTGTTTCCTGTGAATATAACGCCCTGCATCTCTCTGATTCAATAATTTGTTTTGTGGAGAACTTATGAGAGCAGGAAATCCAAACTATCCTGTGGGTAAAGATATTGAGTTTCCATTATTTTTCATGAGTCTTGAACCAAACAGGTAGATATAGCATAATTCAATTTAGAGGTAAGAAGTAAAGAGAGTAAAGGTTGTCTAGGCAAAGTGCATCTGGCACTTGTGAAAGAGAGATATTTGACCTAACCCACTTATATTGGAAAATATTAAGCTAAGTTGGATAAGCTCTAAGGTTGGGTTCCCACACTGTTGCGTCCACATGCGGATGCAACCACACCCACCAGAGTTTGGCATTAATATAACAGTTTTATTAGCAAACTCATGCATTCTTTGGCTACCATATGCAGAAGTGGTTCTATCTTGATGTAGATGCAACAACCTGTGAACCTGGCCTTAGTTAAGGCATTTAATTGGTTATCTGTGTTTTCTCTAAAGACCCTAAACTTGTCTGGAGGTATTAGCTTAGGTACTTTGCTGAGCCCCACTCAAGTAGATCTTCTTTTCTAATCTTGCACAATTTATTAAAAACTTTTGTCCAAGAATGCTCTTCTAATATGATATTGGACTTGAAGAGAAGCAATTGCACGCTGGATGCCTGGATTGCCGAGGCAAGTGTATGAAGCCCAGAGAGTATCATGCATGATACTTGCTCTATTTCAGAAGGTTGATTTGGCAACCAAACTGTCCATCATATGGTTGTATCTCTCCCTGCTTAATTTCAGATTATGCCTTGTTTCTTACCCCTTTTACAAAAATTAATAATTAATTTTAAAGTAAACTAACAAACATCATAGGACATTTCAAAATGTCGAAAAGGGGAGACCTCCAAGGCTCCTGGAAGAGTTTGCGAGTCTCCCGATTGCAGTACACTTAGAGACCTCAGATGGTTCCGGCTCAGAAGCTGTACTGCACTACAGTTGTTGCTCACTGTAATGTACAGCCAGAATCCTGAAACAACAGCAAGGATTAAGAGTTACCTCTGATCCCAGCCATTTAAGCCTCTAGAAACCACACTCAATAGTGGCTGCGGCACCTAGGTGGTTGACAGAAGTAGAGGGTTCCTGTGAACCATGGACGCCCCTACAACATGATCACCAGGTGCCAATGCTTTATACAAAAAAAAGTGACAAAGGTTTTAACTTATAAAAATAAAATAAATAAAAAAGCCTCTCCATTTTGTAAAAAAATAAAAAAGTTTACATAATAAACATTGCCACATGTATAACAATCCAATCTATAAAATTAAAATATTTTTCAATCTAAATGGTGAATGTCACAAAAAAGTCAAAATTTTTACATTTTACGTGCCTCAAAATGGTTCTAATGAAGATGCCTCACACAACTCTTTTAAAGAGGTTGTCTCACTATAAAGATTAGCTTTAAATATGTAGGAACCGATAATTGAAGAGATTTTTTTTTAAAAATTTGCTTTTTTTGGGTTTCTTGAGGTGATAAGATAGATGTTACCAGCTCTGATTCCACACAGGTTTCTCTATGCTACCCACCTACTCTTATCTTCTCCCTCTGCTTTGTCTTATCTGATAGTAGGGAGTGACCTCACCACAGGTCAGACTGCTGGCAGCTTATGAACAGTGTTATATCAAACAAGTAATTAGTCTCTCTTGTGTGTTTACTTTGAGCTATTTAATTATCTGCACTTATAGATAACATCTTCTGCTCTCATGTTAGTGCTATTAGAAGAGCTGTAAATGCTGAGGTGATATGTTAATGACTACTATAGAACCACGCACAGTCTGACAATGAAGAGACTGGATGCATGAATCAATCTACTTTTGGTTCAGTGAAACAGCATGGTGAAACAACCCCTTTAACAGAGAAGTAAAATTCTTGTCCTTAGAATGTTGTGACATGAAAACATGACCTTTGAAGGGGTTTTATCAATATTCTGTTTCACAGAGTTGCTCTTCAAAGCCATCTTCAGGCTCCCACTTCCTGGTTAGGCTAGCTCTAATGTCCTTAGTTAAGCCTGTTAGAGGTGCATTGGTGATAGAAGAATTTAAACAGCAGAGCACAAGGCTACAGATCTCTAAGGGTTAAAGTTTGTCAGTTGGAAACATAAACAATTTCCTGTGCTGCTGAAAAGACACAGAAAGAAGTGATGTCACTATGCCGGCCATCCTAGCCACTGCTGGAACAGAGATAGGTGATCGGTAACCTTTGTAAGCTTGTGTACACAAGTGGGAGATAGGAACTTCTCTAACTCTGAAAGGAAGAAAATTACTGTAATGTATATGGTAATCTTTATTTACCTTTGCCTATTTGTTTAAAGCTAAATAATGTCATGAGAATACCTATAAGTAGCAATTACCATCTGTAGCAGTCTGTAAAAAGGTGGTGTGGCCTTTAATAGGGCTGCAGGTTATGGGCTACTGAAGTTCCCCATATGGATAATAAAGACTATAAGAGATATATGTCTATAACTCATATTAGCTCTTTTGCAGCATTTAATTTTTATCAACATAGATTGTTTTTGTGGGAAAAGTAGTATTCCTTAACCCCTTTAGTACGCATCCAGTTTTAGACTGAAAGATGCAACCCCATTTTTCAAATCTGATATATGACAATTTACGTAGGAATAACTTTTTAATACTTTTAACTATCCATGTAATTCAGAAACTGTTTTCTTGTGACACTTTGTGCTTTAGGTTAGTGATAACTCTTTGTCCATGCAATCCTTGTTTATTTGTGAAAAATATCAAAATATTTTAAAAATGTGGAAACATTTGCAATTTTCAAAAATTTGTCCAGATTTCTAAGACAGATAGTTATACCACACAAAATTGTTTATAACTAGTATCTACCATATGTCTACTATATGTTGGCATAATTTTTAATTGTCTTTATTTTTTTTTTACAACAGTAGGGGACTTTTCAAGAAAATTTGCAAAACAAATTGTTTTAGGGACCCTTACGTGACTTTGAGAGGTCTGTATGTTAGACACCTCCATAGATAACGGCATCTAAGTAATTACACCCCTTAAACTATTTAAAACAGCATTTAGGAAGTTTATTAACCCTCTGGGGGTTTTCCTAGAATTTAAAGCAAAGTGGAGGAGAACTTTCAAAATTTCACTTTTACTGAAGATTTTACATTTTTATCCACTATTGACTGGTACACAGTAGATGTTACCAAGGAAACACAACTCAACATTTATTACCCCAATGCTGTTTTTGTTATATCTTATAGGTGGCCCTAACACGCTGTTTGAGCCACTTACGAGCCTCAGAATAGGAGGAGGATTTACTGGATTTTGGGGTCTCATTTTCATTCTGATTTTTTTAGATGACATTTCTGGTTTGCAGACATCCTAAGGTGCTAAAACTTAATAAACACCCCTAAAAAGACCCCATTTTGGAAGCAACACCCCTTAAGGAATATATCCAGAGGTGTAGTAAGTATATGGACGCCACAGGTGTTTCACAGATTTTTTTAGCATTAGGCTGTGAAAATGAAAAAAATGTTTCCAACAATCTGCAATTTTAGCTGAAAATGTTTCATTTTTACAAGGAATTCTTTTAAAAAGCACCCCAAAATGTGTTAAACATTTTCTTCCAAGTTCGGCAATATCCTATATGTGGGTGTAAAACTGCTGTTTGGGCGCATGGCGGGGAATACAAGGTATTTTTTTTTAAACTTATTTTTATTCAAAACTGCATACGAAAAATATACTTAACAGCAGATTCATATACATAAAGTGATGCAAAAACAATACAATCATGCATAATGTCATATGATAGTTAACAGTTACATTTCCAAGCAATTGCATGTGATAAACTCTAGTGCAGTCTCTTCTTTTTCCTTTGACTATTTGGCTTTTGGAATGCAGATTTTGGTGGGTGCCATGTCATACTTGCAAAGCCCCCAAAGTACCAGAACAGGTGAAACCTTCCAGGAGTCACCCCATTTTGGATTCAACACCCCTCATGAATCTCATCTAGGGGTGTATTGTACTTTATGGGTACACATAAATTTTATATAATTTTTTATATTTTATTACTTTTACACAATAGAAATACATTTGTTAAAAATTGCGTTTGTATATTGTTGTAATCCAGCAGCCGTAAGTTTTTTATCTTTCTGTATATGGAGCTGTTTAAGGACTTTTTGGTGGAATGAGTTCAGGTTTTCAATGGTTCCATTTTGAGGTTCATATTATGCTTTAATCACTTTTTATCAAAGTTTTTAGGATCGGAATGGACAAAATACAGCAATGCTAGTATTGTTATTCATTTTTATTTTTTACGAGGGTCATCATGTGGTACAAATAACATGCTAACTTTGCTTGGCAGGTCAATACAATTACAGCGATACCCAATTTGTAATTTTTTTATGTTTTACTACTTGTATGGAGCTATGTAGGGGCTTGTTTTTTTTGTGTGATGAGTTGATGTTTTTTATTGGTACCATTTTTCAGGGGATATGACTATAAACACCTTTAAATACATTTTTTGGGAAGAAGGATGAAGAAAATTTTGGTACATCTTTTTATTTATTTTTTTATTTTTTTTTAAACTTATTTTTATTCAAAACTGCATACGAGAAATATACTTAATAGCAGATTCATATACATAAAGCGATGCCAAAACAATTCAATCATGCATAATGTCATATGATAGTTAACAGTTACATTTCCAAGCAATTGCATGTGATAAATCAAGAGCTGATAATACGAAACTCTAGTGCAGTCTCTTCTTTTTCCGTTTTCCAGTTTTATAACATAAACTTTAACTTAAACTAAACAAATAACAGAGCATGTAAGTACTCCACATCTTTATCATAAAGACTGTTCCATAGATCAAACCATGTTAGAGGACCTACTAGCCAGGTTCCACCCCTCCCCTTTATTCCTTCTTTGTCTTGTCCGGCCCCCCCCCCTCACACCCCCTCCTTAAAGGCTATCAAGATATGTTTTTGGGTGCCCGCCCACCTTTAAAGTTTTTGTTGCTTTAAGTGTCTCGATTGGCGACCATCGACTGTCTCGCGGCCCAATCCACCCAAAATATATAGACGATTTTGTCGCTTCATTGAGGCCAAATTTGTTATAAGTAATTCAGTTTTCATCGCCGTCTCCTATCTTATCCCTCCGTTTTCAGATGGCTTTTTCCGCATTTTGTTTTTTTCAAATACCAGGATGTCATTCCAAAACATATGCGTAAAGTTTGCCTTGCTTGAGGTGGGAAATACGCTATGATTGGGCCCCAGAGCTGAAAAAATTTTTCCCCCTCTTTTCTTTATGCTGCGCTGCTTTATCCAAAAATTTCCCCATAGCAAAAAAAAAAAATTTCCCAAAAAAATTGTTTAAAGGCTGGATAGTTGGGGGCCAACCTGTAGTAGGGCCTTTTCTAGCTGCCGCGGCTATATGTGCGTAAACGGACTCCACCCCGTGATTTAGAGCCCTCCTTTCCCCACACCCAAAAGGTCCCCATGGCGAACCCTCAAAATTCATACATACCTTTCCGTATGCGCGGTTAATTTTTTCCCCAGTATCCCTGTAACTCGAGACAGCCCGGGCAATGATAGAGATCTGCTCCAGGGGAACCCCACATTTAAGCAAACCTTTGTGGTGTATTTTCCCTTTTTAAACCCCTCGGCAGGCGTCGATAGCGTTATGCGCTATTTTATGCCCATTTCCGTATGGTGTCCCTTTTCGCAAGCTGCGAAGGGCTAGGACTAATCTACCTCATCCAAATAATTGTAGATGGGGGGTGTGAGGTTGGGGGCGGGTGTAAAGTGACTGTTAAAACCCCCGGGCCCAGTCCGTCTCCCTTAGGTGTCGCAGTACGATTGAAATAGCTGTCCCTGTGTTTTAAAAAAAGGGGATGGCGTTAGGGATATATCTGCTGCGCTCGCTATTGAGTACGGTGGTGCGTTAAACGTTTACCCATTGTTCCAAGACCTAAGCCCTTCCCGTTTTGTTAAGAAACATGCATTTGGTTTCCCGTTCTAAAATTTCAGGGTTTGGGGTTTGAGAAAGATGGATGAGTAGTTAGGGGAAATTTGTTTTTGGGTCTTATTTATTCCAGTTTCCAGATGGCATCAAAAGAATGTTAGTGCGAGATCACGGGCCCTCTAAAAACGGGAGGTGTAAAATTTTAAAAAGTGAATATTGGGCAAAAAAGTCTGTCCGGGGAGCTTCTTGAAATTTCCCGTCCCTGAAAATCCAATCTGTCATTACCTCCCCGTCCTCTGTTCCCCTTTGTTTGGCAGAGTATATGTAATGGCCCCGTGCCCTTTTTCCCCGCTCCTATATGGGTGGATACATGCATTTTTTAAATTTTTTCATCTTTGGGGCAAATATAGTTGGAGCTTCTGAAACAGGTCAAAAACCTAGGGAATTCATATTTTAAATAAGGTTGACCTTTGGGAAAAAAACAGGCAATATGAAATTGGAACAAATCTGAAATGTTAAAAAACCCCTCTGATAAGGGGGGGAATATAGTTGTATGGATCAACAGACTATGGGGAAGTGTAGGATTCTTTGCGACCGTACTTGTTAGAGTCCTTGGGAATAACCATCGTAGAGTACAAACGAGAATATTGGAGATTTTATCCCCGCTAAAACCAATGATTTAAATTTTGTGCCTCGAATTTGATTTTCCTTTTCCCAAAAATTTTCCCCGAAAAAGCGCTTTTATGGTCCCCCCAAAAATACATAAAGGTGTAAACCTTTAAAGGGGGACGATAGTGTGGGTATAGGATGCCTCCCCAAAAAAATTGTGGGATATACCTGATCAGGCCCTTTAAAACCATTTGTGAATCCCTAGCCCTTTCACAAGGGTTCCCAGGGATTTCCCAAGGGAAATTGACGGTTTAAAACGGTACCCAAAGACAGTTTTTGGGAAGCATTGATGTGGGGCCTCTATATTTATTCCACATAAATTTGGGGGTAAAGGCAATGAACTTTTCCCTTGAGGGGGGGGGTCAACGTTTGATCTACTAAAAATTTTGTTGGCCCTCTTAAGGTTTTTTCTCACAAAGGTTTTTCTTTCTATTAAAGGGGAAATTTATCTAAAATTGAGGGGAAAACCGCCAGGGAATTCGGGCCCCCCCAAGTTATGCAAATCTTATACTTGGGGTGGGGGGAGGTAAAATAGTCTTTGGCGAAAACCCCCTCAAACCATTAAAAATATTGCATTCTATACAAGATATATTGATGATATCTTTGTCCTGTGGGGGGGAAAAAGAGGAGTTCAGAGTTCATGAAAAAGTTTAAATCAAAACTGTTTTTGGACTCAGGTTACCTTGAGTAGATCCCCCCAAATAGCCTTCTGGATGTGTGGTAACAAAAGGGCATGATGGAAGACGAACACCTCCCTCTACGTAAGGAGCGGCATGTAATTTACTCCTCATTGGGGTAGCAGTATCCTTTTCCTTTAAAGAAGGGAAACCCACGGGACAATTTTTGAGATTGCGTCGTAAGTTCCTCTAAAAATGAAATTTTTTCATAGGCAAAAGGGGTGTGTGAGGATTAGGGAAAAAAGGTACCCCGGGGGAGATATCAAAGAAATATATCGCTCTGCCTCAGGATAGGGGAAAAATCTTTGGCTCCTAAAAAGAAAAAAGGATCATTTGATTTAGGGATCATAAGTTTAAAGGAAAAAGTTTGAGAGCTTAATGAAAATCCCTAAAATATAACTAAACACTGGGACATCCTCCTAAGGATCCCGCATCAAAAAGGGAAAAAAGGGCCGGACCTGCCATCACATTTAGGAAGGGGAAAAAGTTCAAAATGTTTGTGAGAAACCATTATGTACCCCCCAAAATGACTCGTTGGGTAAAAAAGACGCCTAAAGGTTGTACAAAAGAGCGGGGTATTGGCTGCCCATATTTAGAACTGGAAAAATCTTTAGGGGCACTAAAAAAAGGACAGTCATTTTTGATTAAACATTTCATAAATTGTCGTTCAAAAGGAGTGATCTACCCGCATTCGATGTCCCCTGTGGACGGTTTTTTTTGGGAAAGGGCCCCTAGGGAGTTGAGAAGGAGAATGGTGAAAATCTTGTGATATTTGTAAACAAAAAAGACACTCCGTTTCCAGAATATTGGAGTCAACTGGGGGTGTTTCTAAGGATCTCGAATTATGGGAATTGATCTCCTCACACCCAATAAAGGAAGGGGAATTTTTAAAATTTGGATTCCCCCAGCGTGAAACTTTTTTGGTCTTACTTAGGAACCCCATACCCCCAGGGACTCAATGAACAGTTAAATTTTGTTGCTATTTATAAAATACGGTTAGATTGTGGGGTCTGGGTCCCCTAGGAAGATTATCTTGGAAATTCACAGCTCCCTAAACAGCCCATTTATATACATTTATTGATCAAATTTGCCCCATTTTCTCCCCCCGCTATTCTTTCTTTAATTAATATTGTACCCCTGAATTATTTTAATTATGTCATGTACCACTGGTACCCTTTTGGGCTACACTTACTGTCTGTGTCATATCTGATCCCTCCTGTCACCTTCAGGAGGATGCCAAACAAAATCTATCCTTAAAAGTGTTTCGTCATTGGGGTTGCGAGTTGGATTTTGCGTGCCCCCTTTGAATGGCGGTGTTTTGTGCATATTATGTACTGTAAATTGCGCTTGAACTATTTTATCGTTTTTTTTGCTTTTTGATGGAAGGAAGTGGCGCTCGACAATCGGCAAGTGTGGGTGGGAATGAGTTGTCGGCACATCGCGGCGTCCACTACTGCACTCAGGGGGGAAGTTATGCTCGGACTTGCGCCGTGAGGGCGGAAGTGACGGAGGACGGAACAAGCATGTGACCGGGTTGCCCCGGTGACAGCTAGAACACATCCGCCTTCCGTTCCCATTTTAAAGGGTGCCTGGATTCAAACAAACGGCGGGACACCTAGCCCTTGTGTGTCTTTTTGAGCCTACGTCTATACCCGCTTGTATGAATTTGCTTTTGGGAAGTTGGATTTTTCTTTTGGGGATATATGTCGGGGGGGCTGTGGGGCTTGGGGTTGATGTGTTGGAGGTGATTTTAGAATTATACCATAAAAAGCCCTTTGTTCCCAAACATATGAAAGGCTGCTTACCCGGCAGATTTTTTATTTATTGAAACCCGTATTTGGGATTTGTATTTATGACTTAATATGGGAAAGGTTAAATTGGAGGTAACTTATCGTTTTACCCCCGTTTTGAATTTTTTTATCCCATTTTAGTTTATTTAAAAACTTTATTGGGTTCCCCGAAGGATGTGGTGGGGGCGAAAAAAAAGTTGGGGCATTGTTGATTACCAGTAAAAGGGGAAGACTTTTAGTCTATAGGGTAAGCCTTATAGGTGAGGGTCGCCCTTGTCGGGGGGGAGTGCTCTAAATTACACTGGTGGGTACCCCCCTTGATCGTCAGGTTAAAAATTTATCAATGCGCCATTTTTTTTCTCTTGGCACTAATGTGTGCTCTTTATTTTTGTATTAATGCTTGCGCAATTTTTTTAAATTTGAATAAAAGTTAAATTTTATATTTCCCAATTATCTAGCACTCCATTTTTTGGTTTTTTTGTTTTTTATGCGTGGATTTATTCCCTAATCCTGACAAATTTTTTGGGATAATTTTTTGTTTTTCTAAGGTTGGCTTTTCCCCATAAAGTTAAAGGGTAACCCAGCCGGGAGGATTTTAAAAAAGTGGGGTCTGCAGTTGCAAATTTTTATCGAGTTGGGCCCATAAATTTGTGTAGGGCTCTATAATAATAACCTAGATATGTAAAGAGGGGCACCCATTGAACTCAGGTCATGGCCCATGGGGGAGGGTTTCCGGGTCCCCTTCAAAAGGAGGCCCTCACTTTTTCTAATTAATCTCAACAGAGAGCGGCCCTTGCCCCTTTTCGCTCCCAAGTATGGGTTAAGTTTTTTTTGGGGTTCGCTACACAGTAATAGATCTCCCGTAGCAGTCAGTTTTTTCCTCTCCCTTCTTTTATAATACCTTGAAACTTTTGGGTTTTTGGGATATATAGTATAAAAGGGGGTCCATGAGGCTCAAATGAATGGGTGAAAAGGGGGCACCCCTGCTTATCCCCTAAATAGATCAAGGGTTTGGGAAAATTTGGGCCATTTACAAATGTGGTGGGCAATTGAATGTAAGTGATTTTTGGAAATTTAGGAATGTGGCCCCCAAAGCTCCGTCGTGCTAGGGTGGCCCCAAAGGGCCCGATACTTTGTCGAACCTTTCTCGGCGTCAAGACTCAGGAGCTAGATGTTGGGATGCTTTGTTTCCCTGCCCCCATTATTCCCCCGGACGACACCCTGACTTTCCGGACAGAATTCGCCCGTGATGAATCCTGTTTGTTTTGGGTAAGATGGCCGGCAAAAATTTCGGAAGCGGTTAGCAATAATTTTAGCTAATTTTTTTATTCGTTTAGTAGGGAAATTGGCCTGTTGACGTTAACAGTGGGGGGGCCCTTTTTTGGGCTTCACAATAAAAGTAGTTTAGAGTAAAAAAAAGCTCCACCTCTTGAGAGCGAAGGAAAATCTTTAAAAATAATTTATCGATTGGGGCAGTTTAAAAATTAAGGATTTATAGAAACTGGGCCGGGAAACCCTCCGACCCTGGTGTTTTCCCCATTGGTCGTGGTAAACTAGCATTTGGGCCCTCCTCTTCGTTTTTCCCGCTCTAGGTGGTTTTCCTCTGTTATGCCTGGCAAACATATGCCGTCTAGAAAGGCGGAGACCTCTGTTTCGTCATAGGGGCTCGCTCTATTTGCGCCTCATAGTAATTTTATAAATGTTTTCTCTAGGGTTTCTGGCTTTAAAGCAAACAGCCTGACTCCGGCTTTTTTATTGACGCTATGGGACGTTGGGGTTTCCTATGCTTAGTCTTTGGGGCTAAAAACTCCCCCTACCACCCCCCTATAAACCTATTTGGAGGGGCCCTGACTGCCCTTGCCCCCCTTTCAAAAGGGTTTTCCCAGCAGTTCTCTGGCTTCCCGGTACTGGTCTTTTGTTTGTGTGGTGGGAGTGGCTGCATGTGTGTTCTGGACCGCTCTAAGTCTCGCGTGCAGAAATTTGAATTTTGGGTCGTTTCCCCCTACGTTTAGCGTTTTGGTAACAAATGATTTTTTCCCCCAAGTACTCCTTTCGCCGTAACCATAGTAAGGGTATTAGGTCAGGGGATGCTTTTATCTTTTAAATATTGTTTCCCATGTACACGAAGAACCCCCGAAAATCCTCTGAGTCATAAAGATAACTCGGAATTCCCTTTTCTTGTCCATGGGAGATAGGGGGGCCCTATAAGCTTTAAGTTAGGGGCGCAGGTAGATGACGATTGGTGGATTCCAAGTTCGCCCCCCTCCGAGTAGGAATTTGAAATCATAGCCAAATCTTTGGGAAAAAGGGAGTCGTGCCCCGCAAAATAGCACGTGAAAGTTTTGTCTGTTGGTTGGGAAAGCCCGCCATGATCAAAGAGTCCACGTGTCCAAAACATCAATAAAGAGGATGGGTACGTCTCCCAACTGGGGGGGGCCCCAATCTATCCCAATGGGTTTGGCGCCAGATTATAGTCCCCTATGGGTTTTAATTTGTGGGCCCCTCGGGAGCAGAAACCCCAACCCCCTCCGCGAAAAAAGCGGTCATTTGTTTGGGTTTGGCCATATAATTTAAAATAGTATATTTCTTTGATTATTTGCCCCCTTAAAAATGAAATGTCCCTCCTGTCTGAAATACACACCAACTCCCTTTGGTCCTATATCGCCACTATGGGGGGACTAAGCGGGGGGGGTGCTCGAGGGGGACATAGTTATCTTTTTTTCCCAAGCATCTCCGGGAGAAGAAAATTGCACCTTCATTTTAGTTGGGGAGAGCTTTTTTCCCACGTTTTTCTGGTTTTAACCCAGCCGTTTTCCCATGAGACTTATTCAAAGTGGGGGGTTTTATCCCCTTCTTGAATATTTTGTATACTCATCCTGGATCACCTAAGGGGGGAGCAGTATTTGAAGAATACTCCAAGTATAGCAGACCATGGCCCCCAAAGTAAGCCCCCTGGCCTCCCCTGACCTAAGGGGGGGGGAAGAAAATTTTTTTATATCAGAATTAGAATGGAGGATGGGGGGGGGGGGGGCGTCCAGACAGAGCAACCCCCTTTTTAAATTTTTAAAAATTAACCGTTTTATTACAAAACGGAAAGAACAACACTTTTATGATTGCCAAATGAATTTTTTTAAGGCCCATGTAACCTTAAGTTCAGAATTTTTGAATCCTTTATAAAATTATCCTCATTTTCACATTTGCGTATAGGTTTTCAATAATATAACTGACAATATCCAAACCCTTGACTGACCACCCCACCCCTTTCCCGTCACCCGGGAAAATCTAGTAATCACCTCCGGTAGAAACCATCTACCGCCTCCCTTTTCGTATGTGACCATTTTGCCCGTTTTCATGTACTCTCATTTTGCCGGGTAGCAAGCGGAATCGGACATTTTGATCATGGAATTTTGCATATGCATAAAAGGTTTTCCGCTAAGGACACCTGTGTGGAGAACCTGAAAAATCGGGATCTTTTTCCCCTTTTACTTGGATTTTTTTTTTTTCTGCCTGTAGCCCAAAGAAAGGGTTCCCTTAAGGGAACATTTTAGGGAACGCGCATAGTGGCCTACCTTTTCCCTTTGCTCCCTGCGTGGTCCCAAGCGGGTGTTTCGTTTATAAGAAGGGGGTCTTGAGGAGCCCCAATCTAGGGCCCGTCCGGGTCTTTAACTAAATATGGGGCCACTGGTAAGGGGAATACTTCTGGAATTCCTACAAGTCTTAAATTATTGCCCCTTTCCCATTTCCAAGCCCTCCATTTTTGTTTGCAGTGCTCAATAGTGTCGGGTTATTTTGGACAGTCCCCCCAAACCCCTTTCAACATCCTCCTAAATGGTCACCCCCCCTACTCCACGCAATTTTTTTTGGATTAGTGTTTTCTGGGCGGGGGCTGCATTTATGGAGGTTGGGATAAGGTCAATTTTTCTAAAAGTACTGGAGGAAAAATATGACCTTTGGGCCCCATTTACGCTTGAGCGGGGGCGCCCCCTATGCCCTTTTGTGTGTTCGAGATGGGGGTGGAGAGGTCGCCCCATCCCACGTGTACCGGGGGGGTTGGCGCCATTGTGAGTTGCGTTGAGTTTCCTAGTGGAGCCTTTCGCGGTCTCTGGGGTTGTTGTGTTCTGCTGCAAGGCGTGGTAGTATTCTGTGCCTGCGATTGTGCTGCTGATCTGGTGACTCTATTTGGCGTATTTTTGTTAAGGAATTTGTCCATACTCCCACCTTCCTTCTAGGGAGCGACTGAGTCACCAGCTATGGTGTCACATGTGGTCGCGCCTGCCTAGTGGTAGTTGTATGGGTGATCTGATGTGTGTAGGAGCTATTCCTAGGGGGTATCTTTTTATTTTTAATTTTCAACAGCGCTCACCGTGAGTTTTTATGACTTTGTTGCTTTATCAGGGGGGTCTATAGTTTATTTAAATCCAATTTTATGCTTTTTTTATAGCACTTTAAAAAAAGTGTTTCTGTTGTGCAAAATAATATTTATATACTAATCAAGCAAACAGCACCGCTCATAAAAATGTATGCAAAAATTGTTTGCATGCCCCAAAATAATCCACAAGATAAAAAATTGAAAAAAAAAATGCAGCACCACCAAAATTCTAATTTAATTAACCATGTCTTTACAAATGGCTAAATTTCAGCCATTTTCAAGCTTCACGTGTTACCTTCACATATTTTTTGGATCTTGATGGTGCTGCCTTTGTTTTCTATGTTTTGAAACAATATATTTTTTTTGAAAGTATCTTTATTAACATTTTCCAATATGATAACAAACCATAACCCCAACATGGGGTATATAAAAAAAAAAAAAGGAAAACACAAAATCAGGGGGGGCAATAGGGGGGGGAACAGGGGGGGGGATAAGGGTAAAAGGGGGGAGGGACGGACGAGCAGGTAACACATTTTGCAAAAGGTGGGTCCAAAGAATACCGCTTAACTGATGTAAGACAAACTATATTGACAACACAAAAATCGGCATTGTATTGGCCATTCCTGAGTGACCAGGACAAGTACAGTAGTCAACACAAAGGTAAAAAAATTTAATCTGAGTGCGAGACTAACCCAGGTTTTTTGAAAAACAAGTTATCAAAGCGTCGGATCTCCAAGAGGAGTCAGGAGAATTGAAGCTAAACTATTAAAGCCGTGTAATGATAGATGAATATAGAATCAATTAGTGAATGCGGTTCAATAAGTTGTATTGGCAGCATGGACCGTCCTTGTACTTATCACCCCAGAACGGCCAGAGAAGTTAACGTTTAGTAAACAGGATAATCGATCCATCTCTAAGACAATCACCAAAGCCGTGAAGAACACATAACAAGTCCATGTGTTAAATCCAAGGCTCATGGGGTGGTGATTCCATAACAAAAGTCGCCACATCGGAGAATCAATATACAGAAGTCCAGTCTAGTTAACATGGAGCAACGAGTGGAGCTCATAAAAGAAAGTATTATTGCTCAAACCCTTTCCCGGGGACCCAAAGGTTTGGGCAACCCGTAACCCAGATAAGGAGACTTATATAGTGTCCGTATACAAGACCTAGTATTTGTAGAATGGTTCCATATTTTAGCAAAACATATTACATAACTGAACAAAACCCGTTCTACCTGACAAGTCTAGTTAAGTTAGTGACATAAGCTATCATAACACAAGGCAATATAAAATGACCAAAAAGATTACATGTTAAGCAAATAAGGCAAATAATCATAAGGAAGAGGGGAAGGAGAAAGAGGATGAAGGGGGGGGGGGAGAAGAAAGAAAGAAAAAAAAAAGTGGGAGGGGGGGGAAAGAAACCGGGAGGGATTGCGGACCGCCCACCACCCAGATTATGAGGGAGCAGCAGGTTACATGGCGTGTTACAGAGGTCCGTGAGAACCGGGGTTAACTCTCCCGAAGGATCTTAAAATATTCGCCGGATAAACCATCTGGGCCCGCAATTTTATTATTTTTTTAAAGGGGTTTAAAGGTTCCCCGACTTTTTGTTGAGAAAAGGGCCCATAAGCATCTTTTGTTTCCCTGTTAATTTTGGGGGTTGAGTGAATTTAACAAATCCCAAATGCTTGGATGATGGGGCTTGCTTGATATTCAGAAAAGTAAAGAAAAAGGCTCGATAATATCCTTATTATTTGTAAGTCTGACCGTGCGTGGGTTCAGATTTGTATTTTTGTTGTTTTTGGGGGAAAGTGGTCTTGCAAGTCGGGCTAAGACCTAAAGTTTTCCCCCCAGCGAAAAAAAAATTATTTTTGGGGTTTCTATTTGCCACTTCGCCTGTGTTTTGAAACAATATTTATGCATCACTATCTTCTGATAGCCATAACTTTTTTATTTTTTCACATTCAGAGGTTTATACGACAGGTTTATAGGTTAGGTCGTTACAGACGTGACAATACCAAATATTGCCTTTAAATTTTTTTTTTTTCTTTTTTTGGGGGGATTAAATTTTTTTTTAATGGGAAAAGGGCGGTGTACGTGTTTTTACTTTTCTTGTGTTTAACATTTGTTTTTTTACTCTTTTATTTTTCACTAGGGACTTGACTTCGTGATCTCAGGCTATGTAAATGAATGCAATCAGGGCATACGGTACCATAGTTATTTGGAAATCCAAAAAAAAGGGTTGTTTTTTGGGGGGAATTTTGTTTTTGTTCTTTTTTTTAGATACACTGTGCAATATAAATAATATGTTTATTCTACAAGTTAGTACAATTCAGGCGATATCAAATTTAAATGTATTTTGTTATGTTTTACTGGTTTACAAAAAATAGTTATTTTTTTAAAAATTGAGCTGTAGTTATATTGGTAGCACTTTGGAGTACATATAACTTTTGTATTACTAAAACATCAAATTTTTTTTAGTTTCCCCCTAGGGGAATACCCTAGGGTGGGATGATCCTTGCACACTACATTGTAATATTATTGTATCGCATTTCTAGGCACTCACTTGCGTCCAGCCTTGATCTTGGACAGTCTAAACTCTGCTGATCGCCGTCCTTTTTTAAAACAGTTAATGGTACACTGACATCGGCTGTATTTTGAAACTGGCTTCAGCCAGCTTTATTCCTTAGGCAGGTTAATACATAAAACAGAAAATAAATCCTCAGCCATCTGGCCACTAACTCAACACATAGAGAATCCCTCTCTATCCATGATCTGGGCCTATCACTAGAGATGGGCGATTTGATTTTAAGAATGGAATTTGTTTTGAAATTTTAGGAAAACTTCGGTTTTGCACAAACCGAAGATTGGGGTCACGGGGGAAAAAGAGTCTTTTTAAATTGGGAAAAATTCCTCTCGTTGTGTCCTGGGATAGGTCTGTGCTCTGGCTGGTTTACACACTCTATTATCCTTGATTAGCGATTGGGGAGGGGGGGAAAAGACCATTACAATCTGTTTCTTGCTCACTCAGGGATTTTACTGTGCTACACGATCTATTTTAAACTTTATTTACAAGTGGGGGGGGGAAAAAGACCACTATATTCTGTTATTTCTCACTCACGTTCTGGGTTTCCCCCCCGCTCTATACAACCCTCCTGAAAGAAGCTGCTTTTATCAAGGGCTGGGCTCAGTTCCTAAATTTAATGCCCCCGTTATTTTGTTTATTTGTGGGGGGGCTTTCCCCGGGGATCCTGGGTGAATTCTGCCCCCTATACATTGCAATCTCACTTGCTGATTAGGGAATTTCAGATTCAAATAAACCACTCAATCCTGTGTGACCGTTGTTTGGGGTTTAAATAAGACCGCTTTTTTGCCCACTATTATTTAAAAAATCCTGTGTATTATTAGGGAATTCAGATTCAAGTAATCCACTCAATCCCCGGGACTGTTCATTGGGATTGAAATACAGACCGCCCCCCTTTTTGTCCGCGATTATGTAAAATTCTCCCGCTGTTTATTAGGGAATTTCAGATTCAAAAAATCCACTCAATCCCTTGGACCATTGTATTGGGATTGAAATACAGACCGCTTTTTTGTCCGGTATTATTTAAAATTCTCCTGTTATATTAGGGAATTTCAGATTCAAGTAATCCACTCAACCCTGTGTGACCATTGTATTGGGATTGAAATACAGACCACTTTTTTGTCCGCCATTATTTAAATTTCTCCTGTTGTATTATTAGGGAATTTCAGATTCTGCGAATCCTCTATCCTGTTAGTGTTGTACTTGGAGTGAAATACAGGGTGTGTATTTATCATATACAAGGTAATAACATATACCTGGGCTAATATTTAATGTGCTCTGCCTCGTGTAATACCGGTCTGGATAGATGGCACTAGGAGAGTTGCCACATCTAGACCATTATTACACGAGGCAGAGCACATTAAATATTAGCCCAGGTATACGTTATTACGTTGTGCATATTTTCTCCTATTTGGGACTGTTATTCATTGAGTCATTATGTCCTACGAAGTGATTGCAAGTTTAACGGACAGGAGGGCAGAGACTTTTTGTTTTTCAGAACATGATAGAGCTTCAATTCTTAAACAAGCTCAAGATGCCGGTTTGGGGCTAGAAACACAGGATGATTGCAAGGTGGATATACCTAAGAAATTAACCCAACTGAAAAAGAAAGAAACGGCACTCCTATCCCATGCATCGGCACTCACTGAGTATGCTAAAGCTCAGAAAATACCTAGAGGTCTGCACAGCCCTTTACAACCAATATTATTACAAGACGACCAAGCATACAAAGATCGCTGGTATGCAATCAGCAACAGGTATGCAATTGATTTAATTTTCTTAACAATACAACATTTACAACTGGCCATAGAGAAAGTTAAAGTGCAGGTTAAAAGCACAGAGGATGAGCTGAAACGCTCTACTACGACTGAAATGTTCAGCCGTATTAATGATGAATTGAAAAATAACATCGCGAAGTTGCAGGCACAGCTACTACAAAATAAATTAAGAAAGTTTGAACGGGACACACGCGATTACCAGTTAAATAAAGTGTATACCTGGGCAGAAGATCGGTCTCGATGTAGGTCGTATATTCGTAAACAAGGGTTCAATAAAGCTAGAGATGTCAGTGATACTAGTACTTCGGGTTCAGAGGACTCTATACCTCACAGGATGGCTTTACATTCGAAGAAAGATTCCAAACAGGATGATTTTTTAGAAAGACATCCACAACAAGACGATCGCGAAAATGGGAACAGCAATGGCAGAGAGTCCAACATAAAAAACCGCGGCAGGCCCAAGAAGAAACTGTAGAGCATTTATTCCATAACATCTCTTCTAAAGCTCTAACCACAAATCAGAAATACGTTTTAAATAAGGGATTGAAATTAGATCCGTTCTAATAATAATGATCTGTTTCAATTTAATGTGGACTTGCATAGGTTATGTCGATCGATACGTCTTAAAAAAATTTCTGTGATAATAAAAAAGATTTCTGAACAGCATCACACCTCAACGCATTCTTAAAAAAAGTCAGTTTGATCCACCTATACATAATACAACATTAAAGACGTTTACACAGGCTGTTGAAGAAGTTGAACTTAAATTGAACAATAATGCCCAAAATAATGCTGGGAAACATTGTAAGAAGCTTAGAAATCTAAAATACAAAGAATGGAAGCCAGTAAAAGAACTTATAAATGATGAGACAATAACCATCAAAAAAGCGGACCAGGGGGGGGCTACCGTTATAATGGATGCTTGCCATTATATGCAGGAAGCTCATACACAGTTATCGGATGAGACTATGTACAAGAGAATAGATAGAGACCCCACTGAAGAGTTTAATACGCTAATAAAGAACATCTTGGATGATGCCACAGAGAATAATATCATTGATGAAGAGCTAAAAAAAAAATCTCTATTCAATGAGTATCCTAGGGTCCCTATTTTTTATCTTGTAACTAAGGTACATAAATAAACCACTAACCCCCCCGGAACGACCGATAGTCTCAGGGGTCAACTCTATATTTGAAAAAAATCGCTATTTATGTGGATCAATTTCTACAAAAATATGTGAAACGGGATCAACGCTCTCTACAAGACACCACAGAATTGTTAAAAATTATAAAAGATCTAGATTGTAATGATGTTACCTTTTTAGTCACACTAGACATAAAATTTTATACACAAACATTCCACTTGAAGGGGGTATGGAGTCAGTAAGAACAGTATTATGTGAGGATGCGTCTTTGACTAATCAGCAGATTAATTTTTTGATGACACTACTGGATGTTATCTTGACTAAAATTCTTTTAGATTCGGTCCTCAATTTTTTGTACAGCAGCAAGGCACTTCTATGGGCTCTCCAGTAGCCCTGGGGTTCGCTAAACTCTATATGATGTTTTTTGAGAAAACCTATGTCTTCCCGACAGGTACTCATCCACATGTCAAATTATGGCTTAGATATGTGGATGACGTCCTGTTATTATGGAAAGGCACTCGTGAACAACTTAACAGCTTCATTGATATGTTGAATACATGCCACACACTTATTCAGTGTTCAGCTACCATCGAGGAATATACCAATCACTATTTGGA
The DNA here is from genome assembly GCA_025379985.1 of Phyllomedusa bahiana. Taxonomy (NCBI): domain Eukaryota; kingdom Metazoa; phylum Chordata; class Amphibia; order Anura; family Hylidae; genus Phyllomedusa; species Phyllomedusa bahiana. The sequence goes on along the minus strand of JAODAL010018886.1, from coordinate 7,104 downwards.
CATGGAGATACAAAAACAAGAAGGTACATTAAAAACTACGTTGTACTCCAAACCTATGGATAAAAATAATCTTCTACATAAAACAAGTCATCATGCTCCAAATGTATTTAATGGCATACCAAAAAGTCAGTTTATTAGGGCTAGACGTATCTGCTCTAATATTTCATCATATACTGAACAAATGGAAAAGATCATTAAGAAATTCACACAAAGAGGGTACGAGAAATCTAAGTTGGAGATAATAGGACGTGAGGTGTTGGCTTTAGATAGAGAAGAGTTGTTAAAATCTACTAATAAGAAAAAAACAATGGATAGATTTTCATTTATTAGTGAGTTTGGGTTTCAAAGTAAACAATTGAGGGTATCATAAAAAAATACTGGCCATTACCATCCACTGATCCCAAATTTGGATATTTATTTAAAATACCACCAAGATTCATTTATCGGAAGGCTAAAACCTTAGGTAACATGCTTATTAGATCAGACATAAGGGACAAAAAGAATAAACAGATAATATCTGAGACAAAGAAAGATGGTATATTTCCCTGCATGAATTGCCAAAATTGCCATGCTATCATACGAGGGCCATTTATCACACACACTACAAAAGGACATAAAATCAACATAAGAGGTGTACACACATGCAATAGTAAGAACGTTATCTATTTCCTGAAATGCCCTTGCGGCTTAGGGTATGTGGGACAAACCTCCCGTAGTGTAAAAGTTAGGATCAATGAACATCGATCAGCGATATGGACGTTCCAAATTAAGATAGGTAAAAATGAGGAAAGTGAGGTAAAAAGATATGGCGAAAGTTCTGCAGCTCGTCACTTTCATGAAAGACGCCACGGAGTATCTGAACTCCAATGGTGTGTCCTGGAGCAGGTTTATCCCGTAGAAGGTATATCAACAGAAAAAATACTCTTATGTAGAGAAGCATTGTGGATCTTTAAATTGGATACACTTAACCCCAAAGGGCTGAATGAGAATCTTAATATGAATGTATTTTTGTAAATATAATAATGTATGTTCTGAAATCATGTGTTTTTAACTGTTTTAAATGTCGACTGACATAACCATTAACTGGTTTTTGTTACTGAGTTTCTATATAAGTAGAGTCTTTGATCACTTACCTGTGCTTGAGAAAGGAGGAGTTTGTCTTCCGAAACGTCGCTTCCGCTGGACGGTGACGCCCCATGTCCATACTGCTCTCACTAGTCTACATGCGGCTGCATGATACTACATTGGAGGGAATGCTTACTGCCCGTGGATACTGCTGTTACAGATTGCTTAACCGAATACAAGTATGTCTGATCGACTGTTTTTACTTGAATGAGGATTTCAATTTATCATATACAGACATCTTTATTAAACAGATTCTGTAAATTTTTGATCAGACAGTATGTGAGACAGAGAGGTGTTAGGCTCTTCACATGCGAGTTGCAGTGGCACAAACGTTCCTGGAGCAAGCACAGGGGTCACATCACAGTAAGAGAACTTCGCAGCTGGGGTGACTTAGCGAGGCCAGAACTGCTGGTGTCATCTAGTGGCCGTGTGTTGACCAGCAACCCAAGGGTTCTTGATTGGTTGACTAGGTCATCCACTTCCTCTCAGATGACATCTGACAACCCCAGCTAAGAGTCGGTGGCCCTCACCTGTCCTCAACCCACCTCTGTCCCGTTCGGTTCCCTCAGCCAGAGATCTACTATGTGGTCTGGGCTCACCGCCACTATACAGCGAGGACGAACTCTTTGAGGACGGTCAGCAGCTACTTGTCAGTGAAGAGGTGGGGCAGATATCTGCTGCTTCTTGCAGTAGGTGGGAAAGTAGTGATTTGGAGAGTGGCACGGGAGGTTATGTTGCAAGCAGTCAGGCTCTGCATACTGAGACCGTTGAGAAGAATATCAGTGATGGGCAAACACAAATCGATGATGATGTGGCCGTTTGCACTTGGGAGCCGGGTGAAGCAAGGGCTTCATCATCATCATCGGGAGAAGAGGGTGTCAGTTTGCGCATGAGGCAGTGGCACAGCCAGCAAGTGGGTAGTTAGGCCTGGAGTCAGCAGGGTGGCAGCAGTGCGAGGTCGGGAGCCAAATGACCACGGGGTAGAAAACCCGCTTCGCAGGTCCAAGAAAGTAGCGGCACAGGGGTTCAGCGAGGTAGTGGCGTTATTATTCACTCATTGCGGAGCATTGGTGGTAAAATCACCTACTCGGCGGTGTGGCAGTTTTTTGCTAAGACACCAGAGGAGCCAAACAAGTGTATATGTAGAATTTGTGGGAAGAAAGTGAAGCGTGGCCAGGGAGATAACGTTGGCACCATGGTCCTGTGTCAACACATGCAGCATCACCATCCAGTGGCCTGGGAGAAACGTGTCTCAGATGTGGTGGTCCATCCTGCCGCGGCAGCAACAGCAGCAGCACCCAGTGGCACGCATGCCATTTCAGCCAGTCAAGGCTCCACCACCTCTGCCAATGTCTTTGCCATCATCTCCCGGTCCAGATGCTCCTGCTCCTCGCCACTCATGGTGCCAGCAGTCGTTCAATGAGGCGATTGCGTCCAATCATCCTAAGGTGCAGAAGCTGACCGTGCTCCTGTCCAAGTTGATGGTACTGCTATCCCTCCCTTTCCATGTGGTGGACTCTGCACTGTTCAGAAAACTAATGGCTTGTGCCGAGCCGAGGTGGAAAGTTCCAAGCCATTATTTCTTTTCCAAAAAGGCAGTACCAGCCCTTCAGAAATATGTAGAACAAAAGGTGGGCCAGTCCATGAGCTTATTGGTTTCTTCCAAGGTGCGGGGCAACGCGGACTTGTGGAGCTGTAACTACGGTCAGGGCCAGTACATGTCCTTTACAGCCCACTGGGTGAATGTGCTTTCTGCCCAGCCACACCAACAACTTGGACAGGTGACGCCGCTTTCTCCTCCACGTTGTCAAACTGCTGCTCCTGCGCCAATGTCTGCCTCCTCTTCCACCACCACCTCAGGTTCCACAAGTGCTGCTACATCATACCACATGTGCAGGTCACAGTGGTGTCACGCAGTTCTACACCTGGTTTGCCTGGGCGAACTAAGTCACACAGGGGAGGAACTGCTCCGCGTCATGCAGCAAGAAATCGATGTGTGGCTTTCTCTGTGCCAACTGCAAATCAGAACCATGGTGACGGACAATGGGAGTAACATGGTATCCGCGCTGCACGAAGGAGGGATGGTCCATGCGCCCTGCATGGCGCATGTGTTCAATCTGGTTGTGAAAAGGTTCCTGAAGTCTTCCACTGATCTTAAAGATAGTCTAAAAATGGGCAGGAAACTGTGCATGCACTTCATCCATTCCTACAAAGCCAGGCACACCCTTCTTGAGCTGCAGTGACAGAATGGTCTCCCCCAACACATGCTGATATGCAATGTTTCCACCTGTTGGAATTCCAGCCTCCACATGTTAGACCAACTGTATGAACAGAGAAAGGCCATTAATGATTTTTTGATGATCCAAGCGGACAGGAGTACTCCCCTGTGTAACTTTGATGTCAGTCAGTGGCAGCTCATGCGTGACACCTGCCGTTTGCAGAGGCCATTTGAGGAGGCCACGTAATTTGTCAGCTGCCGGGATGAATAACGTCATTCCACTGCTTCATGTCCAGGAACAGATGTTGCAAAATCTGTCTGGATAGGGGACTGGAGACGTGGCGACTACATCTCATGGCCACATGAGTCCGGTGGGGGCTGAACTGGAGGAGGAGGACATTGGAGGACAAGCATTGTCTGGTGAAATAAGTGGTTTTTCTACCCAGGTGATAGGAGAGGAGGTGCAGGAGCATCTGGAGGAGGTATAGGGAGATGAGGAAGACGAGGTCAATGACCCAGAAGCACCGTGGCAGTATACAATCACTTGCGCAGATGGCCCACAGCAGGCTGATTTGCCTGGCTAGTGACAGCCAAATAGTCACCATCCGGCAGAGGGATGACTTCTGGCTCTCCACCCTATTGAATCCTCGCTACCGGTGCACAATGGGAGCCTTTTTCCCAGCTGCCGAAAGGGAGGAGAAACTGGCGTACTATAGAGAGATCCTGTGTAATCAGTTGGCCGCTGCCTATGTGCGGCATCATCCATCCTCTGTCAGTTCTGACCGGGGGGTTCCTCATCGCTCTCGTACCACTGCCACGGCTGCTATGGGGAGGTGGGGAGGGGTAGGAGCAGTAGCAGCTCCATCAGAAGCAGCCTTAGTCTGGAGTCGTTGATGAGCAGCTTCCTTCACCCGCCTAGTGAGGAAAGTACTCAGCAGCAGGACCTGGAGCAGACCCTAAACCAGCAGGTGGTGGCCTACTTGGACAGCACTCTGCCACTCCAGGTAGAAGATCCGCTGGTCTACTGGGCAGCCAAACTTGATGTGTTGACGTAACTTGCCGAGTTTGCACTGGAGAAGCTTTCCTGCCCGGCCAGTAGTGTGGCATCAGAGCGGGTGTTCAGTGCAGCGGGGGCCATCGTTACCCCAAGGAGGACCCGCTTGTCCACCCGAAATGTGGAGAGACTGACCTTTGTCAAGATGAATCAGGCGTGGATCAGCCAGGATTTCTACACACCAATGCCTTATGCATCAGATTAGATCAGCCATGATGCCTCATCCAAACTTTGACAAATGAGTCTGGATTCTAACTACCTGCCTCAGCCACTATTCTGATGCCGCCACCTGCCTGATGCCACACATCTGCTGTCAGTTGCTCCATCTTCCACCAACCATCTTTACCAGGGACTGGTATTGCCACCCACCTCCACGCTCTTTATTCATTTATCCTTTTAGATGCCTGAACCCCTTTTTTGTGCTGCCTAAACTCGCATTCTCTTTGTAATCATATGGATGTTGCGTGAGTATATCCTTGTGCATTTCACTGTGAGGTAACCTTTTGTGCATCTGTTACCTCTTTATATTGTATCTGTTCTTGTACCTGTCGGGTCCCTGCTCCTCATCATCCCCTGATCGATTTATGTATGAGATCGAAACATGTTGGGATAGGACCTAAGGTTTTCTTTAGGTCAGTGATTTGCAGTGGTCAGGCTCCTGCCAGACCGCCCTATTGGGGCGATTTTCCTGTTTTGTGTATAGGTAAGGGTGTTATAGTTGCCCTTCCATGGGCTTTATAAAGGGATTTTTAGTCTTGCCCGTACGATGCCCTTAAGGACTGTGTTAATATTATTCTTTTTGGTCCTCTGCACTAGTGTGTATATTTTATCATTATATTTATTAAAAGTTATGTTTTAAAGGCCGTTAGTTCCTCGGTTTTTGTTTTTGCTGCCATCACCTCCACACTGTGTCATTGTGCCAATCTGTGACCTCATGCTGCTGCTGCTGTTGCTGCCATCACCTCCACACTGTCTCGTTATGCCACTCTCTGATCTGATGCTGCTGCTGCTGCTGCCGTCACCTCCACACTGTGTCATTGTGCCAACCTGTGACCTCATGCTGCTGCTGTGGCTGCTGCCGTCACCCCCACACTCTGTCATTATGCCACTCTGTGGCCTACTGCTGTTGGTGCCACCTCCAGAATTTGTCATTGATATCCTCCTCCAGTATATAGATATAACTCTCCCCACCATGCCAGCATATAGCTATAACTCTCCCCACCATGCCAGCATATAGCTATAACTCTCCCCACCATGTCCGTATATAGCTATAACTCTCCCCACCATGCCAGTATAAAGCTGTAACTCTCCCCACCATGCCAGTATATAGCTATAACTCTCCCCACCATGCCAGTATATAGCCAGCTCTCCCCACCATGCCAGTATATAGATAAAACTCTCCCCACCAGTATACAGACAGATAGCTCCCCACCAGCCAGTATACAGACAGATAGCTCCCCACCAGCCACTATACAGACAGATAGCTCCCCACCAGCCAGTATACAGATAGCTCTCCCCCCCATGCCAGTATATAGCCAGCTCTCCCCACCAGCCAGTATATAGCCACCACTCTCCCCACCAGCCAGTATATAGCCACCACTCTCCCCACCATGCCAGTATATAGCCACCACTCTCCCCACCATGCCAGTATATAGCCACCACTCTCCCCACCATGCCAGTATATAGCCACCGCTCTCCCCACCATGCCAGTATATAGCCACCGCTCTCCCCACCATGCCAGTATATAGCCACCGCTCTCCCCACCATGCCAGTATATAGCCACCGCTCTCCCCACCATGCCAGTATATAGCCAGCTCTCCCCACCATGCCAGTATATAGCCAGATCTCCCCACAAGCCAGTATACAGATAGCTCTCCCCACCAGCCAGTATATAGTCAGCTCTCCCCACCATGCCAGTATATCGTCATCTCTCACCACCATGCCATTATATATCCAGCTCTCCCCACCATGCCAGTATATAGCCAGCTCTCCCCACCATGCCAGTATATAGCCACTGTGAGGAAGAATTCACATGACTTCATCCCCTAATCCATATCAGTCAGATATCACAGCTTCCCCCAGCCCAGGACAAGCTCCATTTACAAATTAATTAAGCCCATTGTAAATGCTTTTCGGTAGGATGTTGGCACAGCAGGACATCTGGATACCTCAAAAGAACTCTCCTTTCCCTTAATTAGCACTGAACAAATGCTAGCTCAAACTCCCAAGCTCAAAGGCTTCAATCAATCCAACCCAGTCGGTCTCTCCGATATTTCATATCGATTTATAGGCGACCAGCTCATAACTGGTGCATGGCGAGTTCATATCTCAAAATATGGAACTCCCCCGCACACACAGGCCCATTTCCAGGTTTCCAAGGCGCATGGGGACCGAGATATCCAGAACCGGACCCCGGGAGTCCATAAGATAGGCGTGTCTCATATCCAGGCGTCGGGTAGATCCAGCCGTTCTGATGATGCTACCGGCTCGGTTCTGTGCCAATGCCCTGCCGAATTATAGTCCAATTTCGTGTTTGTATTAGAAACTGCATGACCTGAGTGGGAGGAGTTCATAGGGGTGTGTAGGGGGCTGCCACGTGGGCTGTCCCCACACAGATATAAGCAGGAGCCAGGGTTGGCTCGTGGTTGATCCAGGAGGGGGGGCACCTAAGAGCGTTTCCAGGAGCAAACCCTATACAGCAGCCAGG